>JAHPZR010044230.1:22500-29828 GCA_019787425.1 Platygyra sinensis
TTAATTTAATTACTTTCTCTTGACAATGGTGTCACAATGATCCAAAATGTCAGCTATTAACTTTAATATTTGCCTGCTTATGTTTTAAGAAATCATTATTGATCAAGACGTTCAACAGTCTTGATCAACTAAATTGAAAGAGAAATCAGGTGTTCATTGCTTTTGAAGTTCACTGCATTTTCACTTTTGGTAGCTCTATGTTTGACAGTTCTAACACCTTACTGTACTTTCTCATTTCAGGCTTATCAAGGAACATGTGTTACAAAGAAACTGAAAATATTTTTAACAATGCTGCCAGAGGTAATCATCGATTGTGTCAAATTGTGTCAACTACTGTAAGATCTGAAACAGGTGGCTACTCTTGTGCAGTAGTCATCAGAGGGCAATAATGAAGGAGTGCCAGCTCTCTAGCGCTCACTGGGTCTAATTGAATGTCCTTGGCTGATGCATCACAGCCACTGAAAGCTCTTACATGTATGCCAACCTGAGAATCTCTTAACTGTCTGATAGAAAAGCCTACGCTAGGACTTTGATTACTGGCCACCTTATAGGAGTTGCTGTTTACTCGAGGCTTGACTATACATTTGCTCGTTAAGAGAAATTGAAAATTTAAGGTCTTTTCCCCTTGAAGTCTGGGAGAAGGCAAAAAGATTGAAGACAATGGTCAAAGAGTTAGAGTTTTAATCACAATAGTTAGCAATGAAATTCATCAATAGTGTAAGAAAATAAGTTATTAAGTTAAACATTCTGCAAATTTTATTTACACAGGAAGAGAGGGCCATGCCAATGATTGTCACAGTGTTAGGTAATCAAAACGTTTTCTTTTTCATTTTCATGTTGGTTTACTACATAATTATTATAACAGAACTTTACAGCTCTCTGCATTACCTGCATGCTTACTTGCTTGATACATTTGATATAAAAATCTCCTGGTGGTTCCTCTGAGGCTCATCCATTTTAATATGGGAGTATAGTTTTCATCACATTGTGGTATTTATGCTCTATATAATAAAAAAAAAATGATTCATTGATCAATCGATCGACTGACTGATTGATTAGACAGTGTATTCTCCATAGGTACTGCCTTTGTCCAGGACCTGATTGGACTCATCATGTACAAATACACAAATCAAGGACTGGAGCCTGAGCTGAAGGTATTAAGGACCCTGCATATACGCCACTGTCAATTGTGGTGACAAACATCTCACCAAAAGTTTTGTTACTGAGTACTTAGAGAATGTACATGCACATTTATCAATCGAGGTAATTATCTGCTTTAGAAGTATAAAACGTACAACATTTCTATCAAGTTTGATTAAATCTACCAGCATTCTATCACAAATGGTGTTCTCTGGTAGCCTACTCTACATGTACTCACTATCTAAACAAAGTCACATGTTTTCTGTTACCATCATGGTTGGGTAATCTCTCATTTTTGTTCGGATTTGGATTTTGCTGAACACTACAGATGTACAGTCTGTTGTAGGGATCTACACTTGACAGTCAAATTGTACAGAAAGCCTGGAAGTGACAGCTGCTCTTGCTTCTTTCTTTCAGAATGATGTCAAGTCTTTCTGTTTGCAAATAGCCGAGGATGATGGAGAGGTGGACCTTGATTTTCCAGGTATACATGTACACACAAATTTAGTAAAAAATTGAGTTTCAAGTGAAAATAGGCTTTTGTTTGGCCAGTTGATATTATGGACCAAACGACAGTGGAAGAATGAGTATGAGTAGACTAATGTCTGTGTTAGGCCAGTGTCCCATACAAATACTATCTAGCTTATCCCAATTTCTTTACATACCAGGAAGTGACTAGCTAGGAGTATTTCTGCTCCCCTCTGGCCTTGGCATTAAATTTACTGCTACCAATTTTAAAGACCTTCAAGGGTGGAGCATAGTTATTAAGGGAAATGGTTATGAAGCCCGGCAAGTATTAAGAGCAAACAAAGATGCCAAGATTTAGGTTGGAAGGTCCACGACTGTGCACAATCTTTTGTTTTGCACTCATACACTATCCATGAGTTATGTAACCAACACGTTTCTATTGGTCAAGGTTCCTCATTAATTATAATAATAAAAAATAATAATAATAATAAAACATTTTTATAGCGCTTATACTTTTCAGTGCTAAGCGCTTTACAATGCTGGATAAAAAATAAAAAATCCTAAAATCATTTACATATATAATCACAAAATTACAAAATAGAGAAACTAAGATAGTTTATAAACTCACTTAAAAAGAAAGGTCTTCAATTTAGATTTAAACTTATTTACATCATTGATTGATCTAATTTCAATAGGCAAATCGTTCCAGAGTATTGGGGCAATAACTGAAAAAGCCCTGAAACCTTATGTCTTTAAGTTATAGGGTTTAATAACAAGATGCCACTTGTCTGAAGATGAGCGAAGGTACCTTGCAGGTTCATAAACATGGATAGGTCAACCAAATAATCAGGAGCTAAATTGTTGAGTATCTTAAAACAAATAAGATTAATCTTGAAGATTATTCTTTGCTCCACCGGCAGCCAGTGCAACTCCTTTAGAGTAACACTTATGTGATCAAACTTACTTAATTGTGTTTTGTGCAGGGTCAAGGCCAAAAAAGTGAACAAAAACATACAACAAAGAACTTTGTCGGGTTTCATAACCATTCCCCTCTATTAACTATGGGTGGAGAGAGGTACTGTGAGAGAAAAGTGCAAGACTTATTGTAATCTGACTCAATAAACTTAATTTGCTGTAAATAAATAAATTTCAATATCTAGAGATATTGAGCCTTAAGATACATGTACGTGTATCTGAGTCCATAAAATGATTACTGGTATTATATTGCTTACCCTGGTTAACTTGAGTTATTAATTTATTTCAAATTCTAGCTTTGGACAACAACGAAGCAATCACTAAGTTTGGTTTTAATTGTCTGGCTTTAGTTCAGGTAACTCATGTCTTGAAGAACTTAAATAATGTTTATTTTCTTTCAAATGGTTTCGTAACTAGTATTTATATATTAACTAGTATATAATTGAATGGCTTGGAGCAAGACAGGCTCATTAGTGACTTTTTCGGGTAAAAATTTTTTTCCCTTCAAAAGTACCTGAATTTTTGCATGTGCTTTTCAATTAAGTAGTAGAACATTTCCTTGCATTTTTTCCGGCTGGTTTGCACTTTGCTTCTGAGAAAAACGAAGTCAAAATATTCGAAGTGTGCACAATGAACGCATTACAAAGTGGAACAAGAGCATCTCAGCCAAAAAAAAGATACAGGGGAATGTTTTTCTACTAAATTGAAAAGCACATGCAAAAATTCAGGCACTTTTGAAGGAAAAAAATTTCACCCGAAAAAGTCACTTATGCCTGTCTTGCACCAAGTCATTCAATTATTATACTGCATAGTATATAATTATAACTCAGATGGTAAGCCCACACGGTAATTGGTTCTAAAAAATGTCTTTTAATAGTTTATATAATGTTCATCCAGATCAAAAGTAACCCATTAAGGTTTGGGTGACCTGTGGCCTTGATCTTCACACCCATAATGAATTTGTTTCTTTGTGGGTGCGTTGTATCAACTAAAGACAATGTTCCAACCTTAAGGGCCTGTCATTGAATCATACTCAGCTGTAACAGGTGTTACTGCCATTAATTACATCCTTGAGAAAGTTGACGGGAGGGTAAAACCTTGTTATTCATCACCATAATTATTAAAATTCAGTCACCTGCTTATTTCACTAGTTCTATGTCATTGTGGCAAGAGTTCATTACTGCGTCACTTTGCTCTGTCTTAATACACTGTAGGTTTGTGATATATCTTTAGGGCATCTATTATAGCATGTGTCACGGGTGGAAATTTCCTCGTACACAACCATAACCAGCAGAGTATGTTGTTAGTGTCTGCGACATGGGCTAATGTAATTGTACACTCTTGTAAATATTATTTTACTATCATTGATTGTGATTCTTAGAAAGATGCTAGTCCGGCCAAACCGACAACCTCAAAACCTTCATCTGAGATCATAGTGACAGTGTAAGCAGGCTGATCTTGGTACACTTTTTAAGCTTACATATTTCTACTTTTTGTTAATTGAATCATAATTATTCTTTGAAACTGTCAGTTTTAAGTAATGTTTAAAAATTGAACAGCAGTATTTTATCGGAGTATAAAGACACGAGGCATAGCCGTGTGTTTTTGGACCCGATAAAACACATGCTGCGAGATTTTTGAATGGCTTCAAAAACATTCCACAAAAAGTGTGTGTCTTGGGAGTCCAAAAAAAACCAAGGTTCAAATTGTGAGGGGGAAATATAAGCAGACAAGAAAAACAAGCTATGCTTTATCAGTATTCTTTATATAAAGAATACTAACAAGGAGTGTTTTATCAGGATATAAAGCTCATGCACGTGACGCTTTATTGGTGTTTTGATAGGCTGTTAGGCTCAGGAATTATTAATGAGTTTTTGAAGTGTGAGTTCACTGATTCTACCAGCCAAGGGTAATGCTGACTAGTACAAATTCCTATTACTCTAATGTTCTGTTTGTTTTTCTTTCTTTTTTAGCCATGAACGACAGCACGGTTTTTCAAGAGTCAAAGTAGACAGTACGAAAGCTGAGATGAAAAAAGTGTTTGAAAAAATGGTCAAGAAAAGGCGCATAATTAGAACAGGTTGGTCATTAGTTTTATACTAAGCATTGCACAATACCAGTGAGACTAATGCCCTTAATTATTAATAATAATAATGATAATGATAATAATAGTAATAATAACAGAACATTGAAAGGAATAATCTAACTGAACATTCATAATTGTAAATTTTATAGCGTAGCCTAGGGCTAGTCTCATTATGCTATTGATCATGTAAATCCGTGATATCAATAAGTGTCAATAATAATAATAATAATAATAATAATAATAATAATAATAATAATAATAATAATAATAATAATAGTAATAATAATAATAATAATATATGAAAGTAATGTAACACAAGCGTAGGACCCAGAAAAAATCTGAGTCCCGATAGGATTTGAATCCATGACCTTCCGAACACCGGGCGGTTGCTCTATCCACTGAGCTACGAGAACTCATGGAGAGCCAGGTCATTTAACTGAGTTCTTATATGACATGCGTCTCCTGCCTCCTGCAGGATTCAGCAATGAATATGTGATCAGATTTTTTCTGGGTCCTACGCTCGTGTTACATTACTTTCATATATATATTTACCGAGCTGCAATTTCACCATCACTCATTTATCACTATTTATCACATATTCATTGCTGAATCCTGCAGGAGGCAGGAGACGCATGTCATATAAGAACTCAGTTAAATGACCTGGCTCTCCATGAGTTCTCGTAGCTCAGTGGATAGAGCGTCCGCCTGGTGTTCGGAAGGTCATGGGTTCAAATCCTATCGGGACTCAGATTTTTTCTGGGTCCTACGCTCGTGTTACATTACTTTCATATATATATTTACCGAGCTGCAATTTCACCATCACTCATTTATCACAATAATAATAATAATAATAATAATAATAGTAATAATAATAATAATAGTAATAACAATAATAATAGTAATAATAATAGTAATAACAATGCTATTATTATAGTGGTTATTGTTATTGTTATTGTTATTATTAATTAATTTATTTTATTATTTACATGGTTACCAATTTTTTATCTCTTGACTGAAAGACATGTAAGGATGTCACCTTGGCATCATTTTCAAGTTTCAAAATAAGAAAATTAAAGGTGTATTTTTAATTGCAGTAGTTTGAGGGGATGAAACATTGCATTAAGTAACATTATACTATTTAGCATGATTATAGATATGTCTCTTGAAAATTATGTAACATGGTGACATTGAAACATGGTGTTAATTAAAACTTTTCTCACCAGTTTTATTATAGTATAAATTTATATTCTCCTTATCATTGCCTTTTACAGCCAATGAATATGTTTTGGAAAAGCTGACAGAGCCTGGTGTACCAATTAATCTTGAATCAAGCTTAGAAAGTATGGGAACAAGAGAATTCTGTTTGGTCAGATTTGGACGTAAGTACCTCATTTGACTGCTGTCATATAACTAGACTTTTGTTAATTAATCCCTGAGATTCCTGTAACAGTGACAAGGATGTTTGTTGGAAATGTTGAAAAAGACCTGGTTGTTGCCTGATCATGTCAAAATAGTCTGGAATGAAACCAGCATTATTGGAAAGACACAACAACTTTTCTTGCCATGTAAAGAATATTCCCACAGGCCAAATGAAATTAAAAATATATAAAAATTTTCTTAATTAAGTTAAACCACCATAGAAAGTTACATTTTGATCTCAATGGTCCAAAATTAGCAAAGGTACAAAAGAATACCATCATCGCACTCTTAGCTTTCAATTTCTAAGTTCAATTACCTTGGTGTTAAACACTGAATTCCCTATCAATTGTTTTTATTTTTTTAATGAACTTAAATCTACCTGAACTTTTAATTTGGTTGAATGTTTTCGCATGGCACGCCCAGTCATACATGATGCTGAGCAATGAAGGAGATGCTAATAACCAGTTTAATTTTTATGAATACAGGTAAGTGAAAAAATAAATGTTTCCAGAATTTTAGGTGTAAGTGGCTTGACATTGAGTACATGTACATGTATTTACCATGTATTTACTAAGTTTATCTTGTATATCTTATATAAAACTAGACTATCTAAAAGATAACAATGCAGTGGAACATTCTGTCGTTAGTGACCATATTTTTATACGCAGTGACTCCATCTATAGCAGCGTGTGTGCAAGACTTGGCATTCACATTTATTTCTCAAAGTAGTGCCAAAATCGTGAGGAATCTGTCCTTCGCTTGGTGGCACGGGTGGTTGGTGGCGAGGTGGTTTCTGGTGGCAAGTTGGGTGTGGCGAAACTCCCTGGTGGCGAGATGACCAGATACCCCGAGGATGCGTCCGTCACAATGTGTGAAAAATGCTCAGCCGTTTTTTTAAGCCGCCTTAGTTCATGTTCAGATGGTCTGAGAAGTAAAAGGAATAGATTGCAACATATATTGGGAAATTAGCGTGTGCTAGGAAAACGGTTTCCGTTTGTTTAAATTATTCTAACAAGCTTCTGTAAACGACTCGTTCTCTTTCTCTTCCCCCCAAATGTTTTTTTTGAAGATTAACACCAAGGACTGGCAAGACTGGTGGTCAAGAAAGACGGCATCAATTCATCATCTGAATTTACTAAACTTCCACATACTGCACTAATTAAAACGCATAGAGTTATGAAAGTCAAAGCACGATCCTCCACATCTTCTTTACAGGCACAATCAGAGCAAGACATAGCCA
>JAHPZR010044232.1:0-10000 GCA_019787425.1 Platygyra sinensis
AAGAAATGACTGAAATTCGCGTATTTCAAACGACTGTCGCTCCACTGACATATATGCTAGATTTTATCCTGAAACGTGGAGGAAAGTTAGAATATCAGGAGAGTGCTTCAATGTCAAAGTGTAAAGAAAACGCGAGAATCGACACCTGCCGAAAATCGCGTTGTAAATTCGTCTGTGAGCAAAGGATTTGACCAGCTCGAAAGAGCTTTTGCCAATGACACGCACCACTGATTTTGCGGGCGTGAACGAAAATGTCGTCAATGTTTACAAACAGATATCTTCGCTATTCTCTACAAGTCTAACTGACTGAGTATAGGCTACCTACAGCCTGTTTTGTTGTTAACATGCCAACCAGAGAACTATTGGCTGCTCAAACAAAGAAAATTTTTGTTTAAAGCTTTTAACATTTAAATAACAAAAACAAATATCTTGGCTATTCAACGACAATCCTTTTCCAAAAACTGGTGTAATTTTCACTGACATCAATCAGATCAAGGGAAGGTCGGTAAAACGCTAATTAAAAATGATAGGTATGGCATATAACTACCTAAACATTTGAAAAGTAAAGAAGAGTTTATACCCAACTTATTTAGGTTGGCAGATGGTATTTATTTAGTTTTACTGATTTAGCCACCTTTGAGAAAAATGTCTTGTCGGGATGAAAAAAACTGGAAACAAATCGCCGTTTAAGTGAGTTTTTCAAAGATGTTATCTACGATTGATCTGTTGTACATGACTTACAAAGCCACTTACTGTCTTTTGCTTCCAGTCAATCCCAACATCCATTAGGTCATCTAAAGAATCCCCAAATACACGACGTGCGTCTATGTCGGATTTCAGAGGATCGAGTAAACAAGAAGTAAACGCGTCCACTGAGTTGGCCATCTTGCAAAACTCCATCTCCCGCGGGACCATTTTTTTTTTTTTTTTTTTTTTTGTTTTTTTTTTTGGGGGGTTTTTTTTTTTTTTTTTTTTTTTTTTTTTTTTTTGTTTTTTTTTTTTTTTATTTTTTTTTGTTTTGGGGGGGGGGGGGGGGGGGGGGGGGGGGGGGGGGGAGGGGGGGGGGGGGGGGGGGGGGGGGGGGGGGGGGGAGGGCGGGGGGGGGGGGGGGGGGGGGGTTTTTTGGGGTTGTGTTTTTTTGTGGTGGGGGGGGTTTTGTTTGTGGTTTGGTGTGTTTTTTGTGTTTTTTTTGGTTTTGTTTTTTTTTTTGTTTTGGGTTGTTTTGTTTTTTTTTTTTTTGTTTTTTTGTTGTGGGTGTATTTTTTTTTTTTTTTTTTTGTTTTTTTTTTTTTTTTTTTTTTTTTTTTTTTTGTTTTTTTTTTTTCTTTTTTTTTTTTGTTTTTTTTTTTTTTTTTTTTTTTTTTTTTTTTTTTTTTTTTTTTTTTTTTTTGGGTTTTTTTTTTTGGGGGGGGGGTGGTGTTTTTTTTTTTTTTTTTGTTTTTTTTTTTTTTTTTTTTTTTATTTTTTTTTTTTTTTGTTTTTTTTTTTTTTTTTTTTTTTCCCTTTTTTTTTTTTGGGGGGGGGGGTGGGGGGGGGGGGGTTCTTTTTTTTTTTTTTTTTTTTTTTTTTTTTTTTTTTTTTTTTTTTTTTTTTTTTTTTTTTTTTTTGTTTTTTTTTTTTTTTTTTTTTTTTTTTTTTTTTTTTTTTTGTTTGGTGTTTTTTTTTTTTTTTTTTTGGGTCTTTTTTTTTTTTTTTTTTTTTTTTTTTTTTTTTTTTTTTTTTCTCTTTTGCCAAGTGCGAAGCTTAGAATTAACCTTAAAGACACAATGTAAGTATCTTCCACGAGAAAACACTGCCTATTTAATTGTTTACGTCAAGTAAAGCTGGTCAGTAACATCTCGTATAAACACTTCAGGAAAAATATCTGAAGATTTCACCAGTATCCGCGAATTCAAAACTGATTGTCAAAAGAAATATCAAGTTCGGTTACTCAAAGTTGTACAATTTAGCCTGCTAATACACATTCTTGGATTTAGCTTTTTTGAAAGCATTTAGCGTTTAAAGTGTTTTACTGTACTATTTGCCCTGGATTCCGGATTCAAGCGGTTCTGCCTTCGATCCCTGATCAGGATTATCGTGTTGTTTAATATACTTTACTCTAACTCACAAGGTACCCTGGTAAACACTAATTAAGCTAGGTACGCAGCAGTCTACTTTTGTCTGGCTTGAGATTACTTCAGCTCAAAACTGAAAGACAAACAATATAAACACGGAAAATACCTCAACCAAAAAGTTAAAGAACTGAAATCAAATATTTCTCTAATCCCGCTGAGTAATTACATGTAAAGCTTACCGGGAGTCTGAAAAATCCATCCTAGGTAAGTGCATGGGTAAAAGACGGTTCCGTTGAATATAGTTATACTACACAACGACCGTTGTATGTTAAACTAAAGTGAGTTTCACTTACCATATTCAGGCATTGTGATAAATTCTTTTAACGTACCTCCATTGCAGCAAATAGCGCGTTTCTGCCACACTTTGCCAGAGCTTTTGGTGTCAGTTCCGTTGTGATCACGTCAACATTACCTCTTTCTATGATTTCTATTAGATTTTCTGCAAGCGAGAAGAGAACAAACAAGAGAGATGAATTGCATCCGCGACTAGAGAAGTCTGGGTTTGAGCCCTGACTCAGTTTGTTCTTCGTGTCAGTTGTGGTTTTTAAGCAAGACTATGCAGCGTTCACGTAACCTTGCCCTTAAACCTAGAGTAGGACTGCGTACTGGAACATTGCGGAGGCGACTAACTAACATGTCATCAGTTGAAGTTAGAGATGCTACTCCGTCAAGTCGTTAACGAAACCTGGTTGAAACAACTGCATCGTTAAAACCCTTGGACCCTTCAGTGCCTGCTCATTGGGAGAGAACCTTTACTCGTATATCATGTAAAATATGTGGGTAAAAGTGAGGTTAGAACACGCTTTTAGCGTCTGCCAGGTCTGCCATATTTTCTAAGTTTTTCCCAACTAATTTAGCTTCATAGTTATTTTAGGTGACGAGCATTTTGAATTAATATTGTATAATTAATTACTCTAGTTTTTACGGTACAACTATGCCTTGTTGCTGTTGTACTGTAAAGCGCATGTCAATGATTTGGAACAAGGACTGCCATCACCTTGTTATTTAAATTTGACATAGTTGTTTCTAATCAGTTTAGCTCGGCCTACCAGCCACATAAGAACTTATGACATGTATGAGGGTATTTTTCACTGATTACAATTACCCTCTGCATTGCCCTGGGGATTGCCATGACCATTCCTGTTGCCATCATCATCGCTTTTACCATCACCGTCACCTTCACCATTGTTATCACCAGTACCCTTGCCATCGCCGACGCTGTCGTGTTGGCTGCCGCTGAGGTCGTCGCCGCTATCATTACCTACTTTGAAATCACTCATGAGATTTACTTAATTTGCAAATTAAATTAAGTATTTGTTCATTAGTTTTTCGTTTGTGTAATCATGAATTTTTGAATTTTTGAAGGGCGTGTTTTTGTATATTCTTCCAATTGTCTCGTTAATTAGTATAGGAAATCGGTCTGTTCGAGAAACAATTAGGGATTAATTGTACGCGTGAACATATCGGACTTTTTAGTAATTTCCACGAGTGGCTGCCGCAGCCACGAGTGGAAATTAGAAAAAGTCCGATCTATTCACAAGTACAACTAATCCCTAATTGTTTCGAGAAAGAAGACCGATTTTCTCTTAATAATACGGCAACCGTAAATACAAGCTTCTGGCTGACCTCGTTTTTGCCCCCGCAGGAGGCACCCTAGGATCCCCCGCGTGTTTACATATAAGGAATTTCAAAAATGTAAAGATGTAAGTAAGTAAGTAAATTGTAGTATGCAAAAAAAATCTCAGTTTGATCAAACTAGGCGCGCACGGTGGTCTCGGGTAATATTTCAGCAATTGCGCAAGGTGCTGTCGGGTAGATGTCATTTTGCAACCACGAAGTCTTCGAGCAGCGCTTTAACGTCTTGCGAGTAGGAGGTTGCGTTTCGTCGTCTTCTAACAACATTTCGAGTTCTTTCAGCAGTGTTTAAAGATCTTGCAACCAACGAGTTCGCATGTCGCTATCACCTAGCCGCATTTCAACCACGAGTTCGCGTTTTGTCATCTTCTAGCAGCGTGTCAAGGTTTTGCAACCACGAAGTCGCGTGACGCCATCTTTAGGCCCGGTTTACACGTCGCATTTTACATGTGCCGAATCGAATTGCCAAATTAAGTGCATGTAAAATTAAATGCGACATATTTCAATTCGATGCAAGTCAGTCGAATATTCGACTGATCCAGTCGAATATACGACTGAAGTTCGACAGTTGATTTCAACGCCGTAATTTACATGTGCCAAATCGAATTCAAATTATGTTAAATAATTTGTTTGCTCGAATGGGAATTTAAAACACCTCGCTAGCTCTCACCAATTTCATTCGGCAAAAAAAAATGCGACGTTTAAATTAAATCAGCAGAACGTATTCATTCGAGTCGACTAAAATTAGTATTTGATTCGGTGCATGTAAAATGCGACGTTTAAACCGGACCTTAGCAGCCTTTGATAGGGTGATGATTATTTTGTAGTTCAGTGATTTATTTGAATTCAAAAGCATTCACAGCACTGAGTAAAATTATTCGGTACAAAATTTGATTTGTTAGACACAAATCAGCAACGGGGTCGACAGACTCGATCCAACAGATTAGAAAGATGATTGATAGACTCGATCCAACAAATCAGAAAGATAACGTCAGAACAGAATCCCAACTCAGAGTTGCATTGATATTGTCAGAAAGAGATACGGAGTTTGTTAGATCAATTTCCATTTGAATGTGTTGCTGTCGAAGATAAACAAGTAGGTGGTTACAGTTCGAAGAGGGCACTTTATGAATCCACAAGTAGGTGGTTACAGTTCGAAGAGGGCACTTTATGAATTCTGTTTTCGTTAACCCTGGTATTTATTCATGTGCTGTTGATGCTTATTTGGAAATCTCTACGCATTTGTTTCTTCCATATTTATCAAATCTACGTCCTAGGAATGAGTTTGCAGACCTGCTTTTCAATGTTTGCTCACATTATATCTCTTCGAGAGAATATTGTTCATTATTGAGGGAAATTAGGAAGGGTTTGGTCATACATAATTGATCTTTGTAGTTCATTTGCGGCTAGGGATTGTAATGCCTGTTTCAGCCAGATATTATTTGAGAATAGAACATTTGGTTATCGCAATGAAGAGGAAGAGAGCCTTTTCATGACGCTAAGAACATTTGATTCTTTTTGTCACTCATGCTCGAGATCTGTGAATTTGAATAGCAGTAATCTTTTGACAGTAGTGACAGCATATGGATTAAATCAGTTGGGTTTAGATAACAATATGTGGCCTATTTTTGTAACTCAATGCACACAAATCCAGGAAGGTTAAATTGCACCAATTGCGATATTCAAACTTCTAAGCCTGTTTACACAGAATATTTTCTTTACAATAAAATAAACAAATTTCTTAGCACACAATACGTTGCTGTTTCACAAAAAAAAATGACAAAAAAATGTATGGCTGTAATAGATTTAATTGCCATTTACAGAAAAATATGTTTACCAGTCATGGATAACTTCAATAAATATTCAAACGTTTCTTTTTTAACAGTCGTATGCACAGTATTTATATTCAGTAAAAACCATTTACAGGCCGGTGTTAAACAGATCTTCGAAAGCGGGGGCAGCTCTAGTGAAAACTATTACTAGTACTATATAGAGGGTTGCTAGAATGAAGCGACGGTGTGATAAAATATGTTAATTTTGTCACTTTAATTTTCTCAACAATTTTCGCCAAAGTTCTCCATACGATAATATTTTTCTTTCGAAAACGAGCCACATAGACGAGCAATTTCTAAGTTTGTAACATTAAGTTTAATTTCATTGGCTTTGAAGCTGTCAAAACTCTGAACTCATGAGCGACTTTTTGATGAATAATCAACATGTACAGGAAAGTCGAGATGGTATCAAAAAGCGTTTTATTTTGTTTACAACTTGCGTGAAAACGTTTTAGGAAACGTTTACAGCCTTGATTTAAACTATGACACGGAGCTAAAGATATAAAGACGAGTTCATTCGAGAAAACTGAGGATAACCGTGCAAACACATGTAGAGTTGAAGTGGGAAGACTTGTTCAAAGTGTTCGTCAACAAGGTTTGTAAGTTTTTTGCCAGGGTTTTTGGGTATACGATATACAGGTGCTTTTTAAATCGGGTATACGGTATATTGCAGCTTAAATACGGTTATTTGGTATATCACTGTCTTTGAATTGTTCGGCTCTAGTTTTTCTCCTTATAACACAATACGAAATGCCCTTCATAAACAAGAGTGGTCGAAAGACCGTAAGATAAACGGCAAATGTACAAATGCCGTGAACCGGAGGAGTCGTGTTTGGCCTGTCTATTTTATTTACCATCATTGGGATAATTGTTTTGACAGAGCCCCTTTCTACATCGTGCGAGACATACCAGCACTCAACCAACTTCAACTGTTACGCACTCAGGCAACATATAGCATCAACTCCATTTTAGAAGGGGTTTGCAAGACGAACTTGTGCGTTTATATCAAGTTAGCTCCATACTGTAGATCAGCCATGGAATGCATCAGAAATCTAGAAAAACGCCGTCAAAGAAACACAAAATAATGAGGTCGCCTTCAAAAAAGTAACGATCGAAAAGAACATTACGCTTACGCCATTGGCTAGCTGTTATAGCCAATATATATAGAAGCCAGGGATTTTTTATCCGCAACAAGGCTTATAAACACACCACGAGAAGTCTATGCCAAGCCGCAGAACGTCAGCAACTTCAGACGTACAGAGTATTTTAGAAATATCGGCAACTGATGAGATCCACATGGAGGATCGAAACTATGGTCTTGACTGAACTAAGCCGAACAATGGCATAATTATACAACACGCAACACAGTCAACAGAATTGCGCGTAAACTGAGAGCTATATTTGAATCCTGTGGTACCAGGACAATCAAGGGAGGAATAAACCTATACATCAAGCTCCAGAAACATAAGCTCGACCAGATAGCTGCAAGAAACATAAGAATTTTTCTTGACGTTAGCGTATACCTTTCTCGAAGCAAAGCTACGGCGTCTCCGACGAAAAACGTTCGAAGGCAAATATGATACCCGTGACAAGAATCTATCTACTGTACTTGTAAACAGTTTTAATCATAGCCGGGCTGGGCGTCACAATTTAGAATGCAAGTTAGCAACTCATTCACAGTAAACGTCATTTTTTATCGCTCAAAAGCAAATACTTTGAGACTTAAAAAGATATCTTGTTATAGAAATAAGCCAATACAATGCTTCCATTAATTTTGGGTATATTTGGATGAATTTTGGGTATTTTTGGGTATTTTGGCGATTTTTTTTTCGGGTATACTGGTATACCACTAGCCCCCTGACTGACCCTGGTTTTGAGATTTTCAAACCATGGACCTTAATTGCTTTGCTTGGTCGTTCAGAAACGCCAGCTGGACATTTTTCTCACTAGTCTCCACCCGTCCTGGAAAGACCATCCTTCCTTGAAGCTTTATAGGAGATATTCTCATCTTTGTGGGGTTTGACTCGGCAAACATGACATACGCGCGGCCATTTTCATTTTTTGCAGACTTGAAGTGTGCATTGCGAGAGTTGAAGTTTTCTTACCTTCCTCAGACACAAAAATGCGCCCGTAGTCCTCGGGACTCTGGCTCGCAGATGCTGTCTTTTTTCTGTAACTACTTTAATTCGGTGTAGAAATCTCCGTGAACCACTTCAAGATCTTCGAGCGAGAGATTTTCAATGGCTTTCGGATTTTTTCTCTCCAAATATCTGCGTAGCTAAGTTTCGGTCGATTTTGTTTTTGTTTTTGTTTACTACTGCTTCTTCATACCAAGCTTTTTTTGTTTTTCGTCAACGGCAAACCTGAATTTATCCGATCAAATAAGACCGATACAATTAAAATTTAATTGTTCAGTTATCGATACAATTTGGGATAAATTTTTCAGCTTCCAACCAATCAGAAGCGAGTATTCAAGGTAGCAGTATTAATTAATTAATTAATTAATTAATTAATTAATTAATTAATTAACTTAATTGATCATTTAGACTCTTTTAATTGGAAACCTAGTCTTAGCCGAGTCCTTTACCTAACCTCAGACTTCCCTATCTCAGTTTTACACAATCTCCCGTCCGTTCCCCTGTAAATCTGTCGTTGAAGTGGGCTACTATATCTTTTGCCCACTCCGGGAAAGGTTGATTTTGTCATTAACTAGTCATTAACGACAGTTTTGAATCTCGCGCTCGGAAATTAGCTAAACTTCGGTTCTTTCAATTTACCTTTGTAATAATAACAAAAGAGCCTGAGAGCTGCAGATAATTGAAACTGAACCATGAAAGGAAAGTGACGCGACCCTATTGTCTATACCCAAAAGTTTGATATTCCGTAAATGAGGTGACACAGAAATAAAAACACTTCAGTGCTGGCATTAGGCAACTTGGAAATATACAGACTATCCACCAACCTTTTTTACTGGGCTGCGCAAAGTTAATTGTTAGATGGTCCTCATTCTTTGTTAGATCGTCCATCTCGACGTTTACTTGTATCTTTGCCATTGATCCTCTAGGGCTCTTCGATATAATAAAACAGAAAAATGAAGAATAATTCAACCAATGATTTTACATCTTTGCCAACATAGAGAGACACAACTCTGCCAGTTTCCAGCTGAAATGTGCTATCCACGTTACTATGCCACTGAAACAAATTAGCCTTCTAAGAAAAATTCGGTCACACGAGAACAAAAAGGGTGAATATTGCGTAATTTTTTTTGGATTTTGCGTTGTTTTTGTTAAAATGGACAAAATCAGTAAGGGAGGAGATCTTTTAAAAGAAAAGAGGGGGTCACTGAGTAGTAAATAGCAGTGGAAGTTGGTGCACTGGTGTTAAGCCCTATATATTAAATCACTTGCGCAGTTACAATGCGCAGTAACAATGGGCGCGAACGACACTTCTTCGACTGATCTCTTCGCTCATTAATGACGCTTAATCGAAGAAATGTATCTGATTAATCCTCAAGGATAAATAATTAATCACTAGCTTATTGCGACAAGCCTCAATGACAGACGCACGCGCTATATCAGAAGTGACTTTCTATCGTATCTTTCTGTTTTTATGACTAAACAAGGCCAAAGCAAAGATTGGTCAGGTGAAGGCCCTTGTGTTTTAACCTAAGGTTGCTTACGATTCAATCAGTACTTGTATCTTGTTATTACGCGCGTTATTTCTTGGTCTCAATTCAACCTTGGTTATTCCCGTCCTCCAAATCGCTATTATGATCGTCATTATTGCTCCCCTTCTATTCTTCTTTCTCTAATTAATTACCCTTATACTACGCTGGGCCACTCGAAATTAGATAAGTGACAAAAGAAATCAGAAAAAGAAAGAAAGTTATGTTTAGTTATAACACAATGGGTCAGTTCCGCACATGGGAAGAGAGAACTCCGGTGATGGCGTAGCGTAGATGATAAATGTCATGTACGTGTCATGAATAATTATAACCAAAAGTGGCGCTGACTCAGATCACTTCCGCGCACAAATTTCCGCGCATATTTTCTCGCCAAATGGAGGCTGTTATTTACATATCATTAAGAGGGTCTGAATGGGGGGTTCCACATGTCGGTTGTCGGTTAAAATTTCATTACTTTGTCGGTTGTCGGTTAAAATTTTTGATCTTTGTCGGTTGTCGGTAAATCCCAGTTAATTTATTTGTCGCTAGTCGGTAATTTTTTCCTCATTTTGTCGGTAGTCAGTGTATTTTCTAGCTCTTTGTCGCTAGTCGGTTAACCCCATTCATACCCTCAAATACAGTGGAACCCCGCTCTACGGACACCCGCTTAATACGGACACCCGCTTCATACGGACAGTTTTGTTTGTCCCGACAAAAAGCTCGTATATTTCCTCTAAAATTAACCGCTTTATACG
>JAHPZR010044232.1:15000-36689 GCA_019787425.1 Platygyra sinensis
GCTAACTAAAGAAAATAAATCGATTACACGTGTAGCCTTCTTGTCCGCCTTAGTTGTACAAAATTTTTCTTCCCAACATTTTGTGAGCAGCCTTCATGTATAAATGTACAGGAAATTTTGTTGAAAGATCTGGGTAGTAATTAATGCAATACCATTTAATTCCGCAAACCAGTTAAACCTTTGCATAATAACAACTTGTTGTTCTAAAAGTGCAATGGTATAAGGCAAGACATTTCATTGTTTTAAATCAGTAGCGTGCACGATATTTGTACACTGAAGTATTTACTTTTTCCTGAATCAGGTAAAATTTATAGTACAGGTATTCGTGTTTTTAAGCTAACGTTTTATACGCGACTTCTAAATTTGGGTAACAACGCTTTTACCGCAGTTATTACATGTAAATCCAGTGGGTTTAATAATATATATAGACAATATTGAATGGTCAGTTCATGAATAAACGCAGTTAGCACGAACTCTATTCATGTCTTTATTTTAGCTGTCACGTAGGATAGAAAACTATCTCAAAGCTTGCTTTTCCTAGATTGGCCTTTTTTTAGTCCGATTATATTCGTGGCTAACAAGCTGTTGCGTATAAATCTCATTAGTATAAATTTACCGTAGTCTATTGTGCATTCGTGAATTTGATTGGCTATATTACCGTTTTCTATCTGCTGATAGAAAACAGTTACGCATCAGTGCACATCGGGCATCACGTTTGAACCTGATGATATGTAACATAATAATACAGTTCTTTTCTACGCGTTACTTGACATTTTTTTATTTTTATGCAATGAGACTATGGTAAATTTATACTAAAACAATTAGACTACTCGCCCTCGTTGTCTACGAGCGATAGTCAACTCGGCTGCGCATCGTTGACTATCTGCTCGTAGAAAACGAGGGCGAGTAGTCTAATTGTTAAATACACTGTCACAGTGCATTATCGTGGCGAAAGCGAGACGAGCACCAGGGGTGAAGCGCGAAAACATTAACGCCTGTACGCGCATAACATTGTTCAAGCTGTTCTTTCCGGTATTCAAATATGAACGTGGCTAGTCAGTTGGTTACTTTACATCATGTGACCCTCGAATGTTTACGATCGCATATTTAGTCTGATCACGTACAGTGATTTTAATCAACAACATATCGATTCGTGCTACAATTGTATGTTGAATTTAACTAGAAATACGGTCAAAAAGGTCTCCTCTGCTCCCTGTAGCTCTTCGTTTAATTCCAAACAGTCCTCCTTGGCCATCTTCAGATGCGTGAAGACCTGAGACAAAAGCCAAGAAAATTGAATGGGCAAAATTAAAATGAGTTTGTTATTCACTTCAAGGACAAACGAAACCGAATAAAACAGAATTTCCATTTTTTTTTTTGAGAAAACACCGGAAAATAAAAGCCAAGTAAAAACAAGTAAAAGCAAATTTGAAAACAAAAATCTGATAGTTTTTTTCGCCGCGGACCGCGTCACAATACAGTGCAGCGAATGAAAGATGAATGTAGTAAATCAACAAGATGACAAAACCAAGCCAATTATTTTGAGATAAATCGTATTTAAACCGTTTTAAATTAGTGTCCATTTATGATTAGTTCTTTTCTCAGGGTATCCTATAATAGGTGAATAAGACTCAACAAGAAGTTATTTCTCAGAAGGAAACAGTGTTTCGTTTCCAGAAAGATATTCAGTCTGAGAAAGGCTGGGGTATTGATATCTTGTGCATGAGAAGGCCTGGGGTGAAGGGGATTTGTGCTAATGCGCCTGTTTAGGCCGCACTGATTCGTTCAGTTGCCAGAGCCTGGGTTTTTTCGTCGGAGCGAGAAATAGTCCTTAAACCTGTTGTAGAAAGGGAAGTGGTATAACCGAGCTATAAATTAATTCAAGTTTTCTTCTTCCTTTTGACTCTGCCCAAGGAGAGAGGGGTACCGGCCATTAGCGGAATGTCCAGTCTCATTAAAAGAGTATGTTATCTTTTGAAGACATTTTGGTCAGAAATAGAGTATGGATTTTGGTCATTTTGTTCTCAAACCCCGGTCTCAAACTGGGCACGGTTCCGGGGTATGGTTTTTGCACTTTGGTCTTGACTTAGGTATGTTCAGTGTTGTTTAGTAGAATTACGCTAGTTTTTCATCATTATCGATAAGACCATCAACTAGAGCCATGCACAATACCTTTAACAACATTTGTTTTTTTTTAAATCGAGAATTCCTTTCTCAGGCTTTATTCGCCTTCTATCATTCACTACAATCATTTACATTACCGACAATAGTTCAGGCAGGAGATCCAGGAAGCTCAAACATTCTAAAATAAGGAACTCCAGGGCTAAGGAAGGTTTGAAATAGTGGCGGAAAATTTGACAAATTCAATTAAAGCCTATGAAGTGAAAAATAATAGCTGCTTATTTGAAAGGCTTTTCAAAGCAAAGAAGAATGGCGTTTTTCTTTTGGGAATATCTTTTTTTCTTTTTAGAGATATAGAGGTTTTTGTATTATGCAAATGAGGAAAGTGATGACGTCATAGGTGACATCATAAGTATTCTTGTTTTTCGGCCATTTCAACTTTAACAAAAAGAGAAAACAAACAGCGGTTACAAACATAACAGTAAGGTTTCGCATGGTATATTTAACTTGACGTTTCGTATGCTACAACATACATCTTCAGAAGTGACGGTTACAAAATATGACGAGATTTAAAAAGACAAAAAACTAAAGCGAGGTATTGGTAACTAGCTAGACAACAATGGAAAAAAGAAACTACATCCGGTGTGAATTAATAAAGAAGGAGATTTTCACTACCGACGTTTTCATTTAGGGCGGGTTTCAAGTCCCGTATTAACAATGTTTCCTTGATTTTACACTGTAAATCACATTGACCACTTGCTAAGATCTCAAAATGGTCCCATTTGATGTTGTGACCAGTGGAAATCGAATGCTCAGCAACAGCGGAGGCGTGACCAATTTGAGTGAGAGCTTTGAAGTGCTCAGTCTTTCTGTCATGTAATCTTCTTTTAGTTTTGCCTATGTAAAAAGCATCACAATCCCAGCAACTGGCTTTGTAGACAATCTTCGATTTCTGCGACCGGTTGAAACGATCTTTATAAGGAAAGAAAGACTTAATTCTACGAGTGTTCCGAAAAACAACCCTGAGGTTGACGAAACCATAAAACTTATTAACACAAGATTTTAATCGGCGTGTAATAGCATCGCTATGGAGACCTAAATAAGGTAAAACAAGGGTTACATCTTTCTTAGGAACTGTGAGAGTAGGTTGTGAAGGCTTGTTCTTATGTTTGTGAAGTAAATCATTAACATTGTAGTTAATAACGCCTTTCGGATAACCATTTTGAAGCAAGGAATTCTTGAGATCGGATAGAGCGGACTGCAATAAAGTGGATTTTGAACAAATACGTAAGCAACGATAGGTAAGTGTTCTGATTAGATTGACCTTATACTTCCTAGGAGTAAAGGAGTCCCACTTGGTGTAAAGACCAGTGAAAGTCTTTTTATGGTGTATAGTAGCTGAAACGTTTTTAGTAGTTAGTTAGTAGTTGAAAAGTAGTTTCTTTTTTCCATTGTTGTCTAGCTAGTTACCAATACCTCGCTTTAGTTTTTGTCTTTTTAAATCTCGTCATATTTTGTAACCGTCACTTCTCAAGATGTATGTTGTAGCATATGAAACGTCAAGTTAAATATACCATGCGAAACCTTACTGTTATGTTTGTAACCGCTGTTTGTTTTCTCTTTTTGTTGACGTCATAGGTGGTTCCACTAAAACAGTACAACACTCAATCAAGAATGTCTCCAGAAATATTGGAGAAGTGTTCTTCAAACTTGGCACCAGAAACGTACATCACAAAAGAAACAGAATGACACCTACTATGTTGTTGCCATGGCAACAATCTCGGCTCCAGTCTATTTCTGTAAAAAAAAACACAAATATCCGCATTTGCAATCTTTTAAAGTAGGACAGAGGGTTTAGCTTGGCACACAAATAGTTCCCATATTGTTTTAACTATCCCCATTAGATTGTTGTTAGTGGACAATCCTCGTTTAGGTTAAAATCTGGGAATTTTAGTTTTAATTTAAACAGGACCAGCGGCATAAGTGTTGTCATGGCAACGGCACAAAAGGTGTCATTTTGCTTCTTTTGTGATGTATAGTCCTGATGCCAAGTTTGAAGAACACCGCTTTAATATTTCTAGAGATATTCTTGATTGTTGTACTGCTTTATTGAAACGACCTACATGTATGACGTCATCACTTAACTCGCAAAAACGTAAGTATCTCTAAAACGGAAAAAGATATTCTAAAAAGAAAAACGCCAGTCTTCTATACTTTGAAAGACTTTTCAAATAAGCAGCAATTATTTTTTACTTCATAGGCACTTTAAACTGGAAAATGTAGACACCTTAAGAAAGCCAACGTTAATTAAAATACAATTTGATGAATTAGCTAGTTACCTTTCACAATATATCGTATATGTCTGTAGTATCGGCCAAACGTTTCAAATGCTTGTTCTTATCCGGTAAGCAGCCACAGAAAATCATCGGGATCGTTATTACCGATAAGACTGATTTGACCACAATTATGTCGTCGTAGTTGTGATCCTAGTCACATTTAAAACAAACGAGGAAACAGATATCTCTGTTTCCCTGGAACCATTTCGATTCAGTCTGACTTAAAACCATTCAAGTTTTCAATTATTTCTGCTTTTATGATATTTTTAGTTCCATTTGTTTCCGTGACACGAAATTAAATTTAGTTTCAACTGACATGATATTTTTGCTGAACATGTTTACCTTGTGAATTACAAGAGTCACCTTGATAACTTTCACACTCACTCGTGTCAATAAATCACTCTGAAAAGAAAAACAGCACCATTTCTTTGTTGAACTAATCAAAACTAAGAGCTTCCATCGGCTTAAGGACGTTCGCGCCCAAAAACTTCTCACGTACAGATTTTTTTAAAACTTTGACTGCAGGTAGAAAATGATAAGATTAGACGAAAAACGTAAAAAAAATCGGGGGTCACCGAACTCGTTTTGAAGATAAGGCGCGTCACAGATCATAGCATTTCTAGGATTTCCAGCCATTGAGGCGATTCTGCCCGGATTCATTACTATCGGCATATATTTAAGTTGAAGAATCATATCTAAGTTATGTGTGTTTAACACAGCATATATAGGCCTATTTGATAGATCTTTGCTACATGTTCCATTAAATCAGCTAGAATTAGCCTTAAAAATATACAACTTTTAGTTACGCACACCTGTATCCATGTACCAATTCGACCCTATTTGAATAGTATATGAGAAATAACTAAAACTTCCCACGTACAGATTTTTTTTGTTTTTTAGTATAATGGAAAGAATCAGAAAAGGAAATGATCTGCCGAAAAAAAAGTGGGGGTCACCGAGCATCCAACAAAAATATTCGCACACAAAGTTAACGCAAAGGCCATTAGCTCTATATTTTGTTGAGTTTTCGACTCGGTGCGCGCGCTTGAAAATGACGTGGCACGCGCGTAGCCAATGAATAGCGTGCGCACTAGAGATGCGTAGTAGCAATGGGCGCGAACGTCCTTAAATATCGCATTGGGGGACAAATCGTGTGATGTGGCGGTGTCTCTACGTACCTCGAAAATATGCTATGAAAAAAATTCTATAACAGGAAATAGCAGCTCTTCGGTCGAAAGAAATTTCTCTCCGCAATTTCAGAACCCGGTGATTTGTGACAAGTGAACATAACGATATGTTTTAATAAATAAGAAAGAGAAACTTAAAGGACGTTTAGAGGTGTCAATCTTTCTCTTCAGGAACACCACTTGCCAGGTTGTCTGTTGACTCAGGACCAGTACCATTCACCGCACCATGGCGTTGCGTATCAGTTTTCTGATCTTTTTTAGTCTCTGAATTTTCAGTGTTCAAATGTTCTTCAGCATTTCCATTAACCACAGCCTTTTTTTCATCTTTGTTCTTCATCTCTTGCTCTAGTTTTTCCTCCGCCAGCTTTGCGGCAAGCATCTCCTCGTTTTCCTTTGCCAGCTGCTTGCAAAATTTCTTGTGTGTTTGCCAATGGAGCTTTTGGCATCTGACGTTACAGTAGCCAACCTGTTGATGAATTGTACAAACCAGCCGGTTTTTAGCCGTAATAATTATGAGGCGAAACGCTTTAACCAAAAAGGGATTGGGAAGAGACATAAGCGCATCACGCACGCCAATGCCAACTCGTCCAAGCAGCCCTTTCGCGTTCGCGATCGATTAAAAAAAAAGACCGACTGCCAGTTTTCATTAACAAGGCCCGGCCGAGCTAGGAGAAAATTGAGGGGAAACACAGGACCTTTTGACGAGTAGTTAAATGTTTCAGACACTTTCAACTTATTCTAGGCTGGGGATTGTGCGGTTCAATCATGAGACTGAAAATTGCAGTCTGTGATCTTAGACAAGACACTACTTTTATAACCCTTCTCTCTCCACCCAGGTATATAAATGGTAAAAGTCAAATTAAGGTGGCTCGCAAAGGTCTGCGACACAAAAAAGGCCATAACTTCGCTTTGATGCACTTGAGCACTATTTTGATGTCATTATTGTTGGACCAACAAAGAACATGTGAATGAAAATGCTGGAAATGTCATGAACCACTTTACATAATGGACTGACGAACGGGAGCTGCAAGAGACTAACACCCTATCTAGAGCAGAAATACTCCTGAAATAAAAAGAAAAAAACAAACGGCAAAACCGGGAACCGGAGATAAGCCGCTACCAGATGGGACACTAGGCTCAAAAATACCCACAAACATCAAACGGCCTTGGTAGGATTGACGGAAAACCATAATTTTCAAGATTTCTTTTTTTTACAGTCCGAGTAAACCTCAGACGGAGTGAACCGATAACAGCGCGTTTTATTGCCACTCTAGGAGGCTACACGAAAAAAAATCACCAGCTGGTTATATGTCACATATTTATTTTCTAACAATGTTTAGAAAGGAATTTTTTGTCTCGTCATATATATATTAAAAACGATCTCGTGGGCACTTTTTAGGGCATCTCTTCTGCGAAACGCCGAGCAGGCTGGAAGCGATGTGGGGAGACTGGACGCGTAATCAAGGTGTTTCGTTTATGCACTATGAATTCTCCAAACTATCAAGAAAACAAATCCATTCGCGGTGAAAACGATCCTAAATTAACTAGCTGTGGGCTGCACACTAAAAGCACTTACCCTTTTACAAGCTGCGCACTTCTTCACATTTCGATTCTCGGTGCAAACCACACAGCAATCACTAAAATCGCCACTAGAAAGAAAGTCAAAAGACAAAACAAGTCCGTTCAATTTAATAAACGTTCTTGACACCATTTATTTCAACCCCTAAGATATATGATAAATGTAATGGTGACTTAAATAGAGCGAAACAAATGAAGCGTTTTCAAGTCAAATTACTAAGATATACGTGAATGAGAATTCCCCGGAGAGATGACGGGCTTTTGACTGATTTTCAGAATTGTAATCGACACTGAAAATCATTCGAAATTGTTGTTAGCTCTAAAATTAGTGCAAAAGACTCATTGAGGAGAAACTATCTGAACAATGCGTGATGCTTGACATATTTGCTCAACTTTCATATAATCAGGAAAAGTACTATGTATTTGCGGGACTGAATCAGTATCGCTTGACGTCATTTGATAGGCATGGCAAGTCATAGCAGAGAAAATTGCATTCCTGTTATCGTTCTCTCTTAACTTCAGAAACAAGAAAACAAACACACCATTAAGCTAAGTGAAAAGTCAAGACAGCTAACAGGAATTAGTGTATACTAAAACAGTCGATAGTGTTAAACGCGCACGCTGATTGGCTCATCAAAATCCGGATATCCTGTGCTATTTACCTCCGAGCAACTCAAGAGAAAATGGCGTCCCGGTTTGCAGCCGTGACAAGTGAAGAAATCATCCAAATTAATTTTTGTGGTGTGTATTATCTCACTGTTTTAGTATATACTAAAACAACTATTCACCTCAGTGTCGGTGGCTAGCGTTGGATATTTACCTCCCCGCTTCGCGGCTCGGTAAATATCCACCGCTAGCCACCTCCACTTCGGTGAATAGTTGTTAATTAATTATCAGCGAACTATTTTAAAATAAATTCTATTTTAGTAACGTACCAGCGGAGGCCGTTTATACTCTGTGTGAGTACAGAGAGAGCTGTTGGTTCGCGCCCCTAAGAACAATCAAACATCAATCAATTGTGTTCCAAAAAGAAACGGTCAATCAAAGAATCATTTAACTGCCCACGATGTTCCAAAACTAGAAGGTGTTATGAAGCGGGATTCAACGTATTTTGTGATCTTTAGTATGGCCAATGGCATAGTTTGGAGATTTGAAAACGCTGATCGAAGTTTTCGTCTGGGAGTGACGGGGAAGAGGGATGTTGATACAGTAAGGAAACTTTTGTGGGGAGTGAAAGAGGTTTTCAAGCACAGCTTAATATCAACTTCACGTTCTCTTTCATTAAGATCCAGGGGCCCGTTTCTCGAAGCTCCTGTTAATTACCGGGCCCGTTAAGCTTTTTTTGTTTTCCACGGATTGGAGTTTCAAAGGTTTTGAAAATGGTGCAGTAAAGTTATCAGCTAAAGAAGCAAAATGGATTTCATTAGAGGTCGGAACACACCCAACTTTTCTCGAGACTTTGATTTCAAATATGATTTCGGGCCCGTTAAGTTACCGGGACTTTCGAGAAACGGGCTCCAGACCGGTAACAAGCAGATCATGTTTTTCTTTTGTCCTTGAGTTTTTTTCCATCATTTTCTTGCTCTACGATCAAGCAAAAGGAGAGGCAGAGTCCGTTATTCAGTTAAAACCTATTAAGAACAATTTAAGATGCTTACTTTTTCAACAGGTGCTATTGTCTGAACCAGCTGTTTCAATATTGTGCATTCAGGATAGTCGAATTCCCTGATGGCCTGACGAATAAGATCTTCCACATTTAAGAAAAAGCCATCTGAGGGACGACCTTTTGTCAAACTGCAGAGAAAAAGGAAACACAAGTAGAAAGGCTGGTCAACGTTTGTCACACAATCTTGTCGCAGCAAAGCTTTTCAATCTTACGGAAAAAAAGAATGTGCGTGTCAATGTTGAGTTTAATCTGATCTGTTTACCACATCATGCAAGGAATCGCTGAAAAGATAATTAATCCTTGCTCTAAAGCACTGATAGTGACTTGAGAACTTGATGATCCGATCATGTATTCTATTTTTCTTAAAAAAACCCACAATTTATGATAGTGCTTACTATGCGTATTGACAATATCTACAATACATGTAGTATTATTCCGATCCTCTGCAGCTGGCGTAATAGAACAGGAAGCGCACACGCGCACGAACGTACAATACACGCACAAACACGCACGCACAAACTTTCATGTGATTGACCAAGTTATAGATCTTTGCTCTGATCCTTAAGGCGGAGCATTCCACAGAGGCGAGTAAATCCAAATCTACAGCAGCAATAACAACAACAAAACACCTCAACTTCAAAACGGCAAACTTGAAGTGACTCACAATTTTATAAAGCCGTCAATTCCATCTTTCCCATCCAGTCCTTCATGCCAGCGTGCACACTTTTTTAAAATGAATGCGAGATAATGCATCTTCATAGCTAGCACCTCATTCATCTCAGATGACTTGATATTTGATTCTATTATAAGTTCCATAACTTTCACCAGACTTTTGTAGTTTGCAACAAGTTCTAAGTTGTCCTGAAGATACATTGCTATCTGGTGATCAAGAAAAAAAAAGACCTTAGTCGAGATTTCCTGACAAAGGAAAAACACGCTGGAGCTCGCTAGGGAAGCAATGGGTGTTCTTCAAGCCAAGGGGCAGAGTATAATGATAAGCAACTGACTGTTAACAGGTTAATATATTATGCTGCGACCAATTTGTATTTATATGTAATCCTTTGAAGAATAATTTAAGGATATTGTGTTAAAAAGAGTGCACAATGAAACTGGGTTTTTGAGCAGCAGTGAATCAGTATTACCTTCACAGGGCTTAATTTTTGACTGACAGCATATTTGTGTAGCACAGGGACCAAGGCTGATGATAGCTTGGGTTCTTTTTCTAAACCTGCCAGAAAAGACATCATCATAAATTTGTTTGCACAGTTACAAAGTAAGATGAACTTAATCACTTAACATTTTCTGGTTATAAGATTTGTCCAGAATTCTTGATAAGACCCACTCTTCTGCATGCTGACCATTTTTTCAGTGCAGCATTTTCATTTTTCTGATAATTGGTTAGTCCAATGCAGTGTTTTGTCGCAGCCAAGAGACACATCAGGGACCCATTTGCTTTTACGAACTCTTTGAGCATTGTTTTCTTTAAAGGAAAGATGACCAGGTCTGTTCATTCCAGATGCCAAAAATACCCATTCCAGCTACCATTTTAATGGATATTAACTTGGTTTATGACTTGCATATAATAAAAATTCAAATGTAACAGTAAAAATCAATATCTGTTATAACCTTGAGGCTTTGTGTAATACTCCAAATCCTCCACTGCCAAAAAGTTGTTGATGAGGCTAACACAGTCACTTTGTCCTGCAGGAGTGAAGTAAACATAGTCCTGACTTGTGTTTATACAAATCTATATATAGTATGGTACAAATGCATTATTCAATATGATGCTTCTCACAATGCCATGGAAAATACAGTCAATATTCCACTGACAGTTACTGTATTACATCCAACCTTCCCATCACAAGCCACGCATATGTCATATTAATTGTTTTGGCAACTTCATATTCTATGGCATGGTATAAAACAGTTCTGCAACACTCTCTTTTGGTATTTCGTGGAATCTTTCACTTGTCACTTGTATTTTGTAAGTACACACACTGACGTAAAAGGTTGTGTGTATGCTGAGAAAATAAAAGTGACTCGCAGGATATTTCATTTTGTACCAATTGATATTTAAAAGCCTTTTCATACCGACAAAAGCTCCAAGTTGAGCAGCAGTCCGTCCAAGATTGTTCTCTGCATTAACTTTGGCTCCTGCTTCAAGTAATACTCTTGTAGTGTCCAGAGATCCTAAATAAAACGACCCATAATTCAAGCTATAGTATATAGCTTTAGCTTTGCAGCCAACATTTTCTTCACAATGACATACATACAAAAATACAATGAAAAAACCATAACTCATATCACATGGATTCATATTTACCCCAGATACTTAATTGTACATACCTGTGAGACAGGCAAACATAAGTGCTGTATACTGATAAAGAAAGAAATAGTAAAGATAGTTTAAAATTGAAGGACAATAAGACAGTGATGGCAGAGGATTATAATACCATATGCAATTACTACAAAAGTGCACATTATGAAATAATGGGTCAGCTACACACTCATTCTTTATCAATATGTTGGTTCAAAATAAGTATAACTTGTCTAGATATTAACATGTAAATCAGTAGTTGCTCAGATGTATACAACATCCATTTTTGGGAGGGGGAGGGGCAAGCAAGTTTTAAAGTTTTGGAGTCAGTTAAATACAATTAAGCCCACTAAAATACAGTCCAACCTTCAACACTTGGTATTTGTCAGAATACAGTTTGTGACAACATGGTGTTCATGTGACCCCTAATATCCCCTCTCTCAACCTATAATCTTTGAGCCCACATGTTCAAGTTCAAATTTCGAAATAATTTTGAGCAGCAATACTTTATGATGTGAGGCACTTACTCATACAGTATTTACTGGAATCAAAACTACTGTGCACATACAGTGCATGTATTAAAAAGAGCATAGTTAATTCAACGTGATAACAATATTATTATGGCAACTGAATGAACTGTCAACACAAGCAGAAACCTTAGTGTGGCACAGTTTTTTGAATACAATTTGTTATCTTAAATGGTATTGAAAATATTTTTAACCTACCTGGTGTTCATGGTAATTAGAGTTAATATCTGCACCCTGAGCCAGCAGCAGCTCACACATTTCTGTTTTGCCTTTGTATGCTGCACACATCAAAGGTGTCATTCCATGCTGAACAGTAAAAGATAAAGCATATGGATAAAAGTAAAATATTTAATTAGTTAAAAATTAAAAGGGGATCGAATGATTTCGGCGAAAAAGCTAAATATAATCAATTTGAAAAGAATGGCTTTCAGCGATTTTCCATAATACATAATTTCTAATTTACAGAAAAACACGGAAATATCTTGCTTTTTCTGGTCAAACATCGAGAAAAAAGCAAACATAAGCTGAAATGAAATTATAAAAGAAGATAAATTAAATTGGTCCTCTATGTATCAGGTGGAACACAGCAATGTCAAATTATGGTTGATTCTAATTAAAATTTTTACAGATCCCGATAAATAGACTTGCATAAAATGCATGGTAGGCGAAAAAACTATATACCTGTAGATAAACAACAACAAGGAACCGGAAAATTTAATACCTCGTCCAAGCAGTCAACCCTGACATTGCCAGAACTCAAAAGCCTCGTTGCTTCCTGAACATTACCTTGAAATACAGAAAATAAGAATAAAAGATACGAAATGAATTGGACATAGCCACTAAATGATTTTTTTACCTTTGTTTAAATGAGAAAACAACGATTTTTCGTCCTCTGACAGATCGCCCAGTTTAGCCATTTTGTGTTGATTTTGACATTGAGGAACTACTTACGTCATTTATGCATCAACCAAAAGTCGCGAGCTTTGAAGTACGCTGACCATAAAAATACGGCGGCTCAAATATCAAGATGGCGGACGAAATGGACTTGGAAAAGAACGAAGGTGATGTTTTATTCACAATCACTGTCTTGTTGCTGATCAACTTAGCTTACGTACTATGGAAAAAAAATTGCTGGTCAATTATTCCAAGTTTGCCCCGTAGTAGCTAAACACCTGAAGATTTTTCTCGTGGTTCGTCGAGCACGTGAGCTAAAATGACTTTAAAATATTTATAAATATTATTCTGTCGATTAGATCGGATCTCTACCTCTGTGTTTTAGCTCAGATATTCGCGATTTATCTCTTTTTTTCCACCCATCTCTTCCTTCGCAGAAATGAGCCCCTAACAGCTTGGAAAATTCTAATGTAAACAGTACAGTACAGCTGTGTGCATGCTTAAGTGCTTCTATATATCCCATAGCCAAAACGTAGGAGTTATCAGTGTGTCTCTTATTTAACTTGTAGGCAGTGAAAGTGAAAATGAAGATGAGTGGGAAGAAATGGAAGACGAGGATGAACAGGGCAGCTCAATCATTTGCCTGTTTTGCAAGGAGTGCTTTAAAAATGCTGAAAATGTCTGGAATCACTGTGATGCAGCTCATGGAATTGACCTTCTTAAGATAAAGAGGATGCATAGTAGGTTGCAATTGATGAATTGAAAAAAAATAAGATTATGGTGATACAAACTCTTATTATTTTGTAATTTTTGTTGGAGGACGGTTCTGTACCCTTGTAGGGTGAAGTAGATTAATCTTCAATAAAGATCTACTCTACTGGGCTTACTCTACATTTCCTTTAAAGCAGCGAAGAAAGATCATTCTTAGCAGGCCTATTTTAGCTCCTTCAAGAGGGGAGGTTGATATTTGACATGAAAAATGCCACTCTGAAGACATACAATTTGTAACTCAATTTCAAGAGCTCAATATTAAGCCTGTGCTAAACTTGTCAGTATACTGTTTATAAGGACTTGTATATGAAAAGGTTGTGGATGCTCAACATCTCACTAAGGGTTGTAAATTTCGGATTTTGGTCTCGCTTAGAAAGTGATTTGAGGAAAGTGCCATCATAAATTATTTTTTTATTTTTTTTATTTTTTCAGTGAAGGTCTCATTTTGGGTTTCATACAAAAATACATAAATATATATTTAATATGTTTAAAATGTGGTCTCTTAGGGGCCACACCATGAGTACTCTCCATTAGGGGTTTAATTCAAAATTTCAAGATTTCTGATGAGCATCCCCACCCTTCCATATGCAAACCCCCCCCCCAGGGTTAGACTTTACTCTCCGAGCAATCAAAGTGCAAAAGAGCAATTTGTAGGGACTACCTGGCAAAACTGATGTTTTTTTCTTTTTCCTTTAGGATTGGACTTCTATGGATGCATCAAATTTATAAATTTCATCAGAAAAATGGTAGTTAACCCCAAAATAATATGCACAAATCTACCTAAAGTACAAGTTTCAATTCATTTACTTACTGGCCTTCTTGATTAACAGTAGATACTATGTACATGTCAATTTCTGAGTCCCTATATTCAGCTATAGTACTGAACATTCAAAGTATAGAATGATTTATGCTTTCCTTGAATCTTGATCACTCTAAATAAGGTGAATCAAGGGTCGTCGTCAGCTCGTCTGTGAGCCTGTTTATCTCATTTACTATTTTTATAGAACTTCTTCATTTATTCACATTGTGATATTCTTTGTCATTTGGATTCAAAAGAAACCATCTTCTGAGAGTCTTAAGAATATTGCTCCTCCTCTGCCATGGGAGAGTGATGCATATTTACAGCCAACTGTTCCTGATGATGGGCTTTTACAGTATGGTGTGTGGTATTTTTTTACTTGGTATTGTAATTTAATAATTTATCATTTAGCAGTTAGATGGAAAATGGACTCAATTGTACAGTACAAAATTACCTAAGATGAAAGGAAAGATTTAAATTATAAATTCCTTCGAAATATTTGTGTTCAACTTTATCAATTTAAAATGAGATAAATCAAATTCAAAACATTCAGTCACTCAGTCAATTGATCAGTATCGATCTGTCAGTTGGTCGGTCCCCATAAGTCATTTATCAGCCCACCCATCCATTCATTCCTCTATCGGTTCATCCATCTATCCAACTGTCCCTCCAACCATCAGTCACTTCATTGATGCACATACATGAGTGTTGTCAAACCATTAGCAATGGAAGCCTTTAAAAGTGCATACATGTATGCCACTATTGGACACGCCAAACCCTCCTATAATATTTAAGTTTGTATGTTAATAGATAAGACCCAGTTAAGTTTACTCAACTTAAAGCTCTAATATTGTGTTTCGCTACAGTAGTATAAACAAGTCCTAACAATGAATTGGAATACCCGTCAGGGATTATTCAACTAGCACCCTTTCAGTTTGTTTGTGATTTGTGTAGATTTTGATGATGATTCTGATGTGGAAGTTGACAATGACAGTGATGAAAGAAATCAGCAAGAAGGTACTAAGTATATTGTGTTTTGTTTCCTACTGAAAATATCCCTTTTCATATAGAAAAACAATAATTCATACATTATTTTGCTCCATGTACTTACATTGAATACATATCTGTTTATTCTCTTTGTAGCCAGTATACCATACTCACAATATCTGGAGATGAAGCAAAGGTAAAGATAATTATAACTAAAAACCATTTGATAACTATTTTTTGTTATAGTTACTGTAATTAGTCTGTAAATTACACACACTGGATGTCTTTTGCTACAAGTAGGATTCACTGTGTTCAACCGTATTACCCTTGCTTGTTTTAGTTGTAGTTACTGAACTTTGAAGCATCTGAGTTGCAGTCATTTTAAGTGACTGTACACACTGTAAATGTCCAATTTAATTTGTGATGTTGTAAACTAAGGCTTCAACTATTGGAAGATCGTGCTCACTGTGCAGAAGCAAATCTGGCAAGAGCTGTGGAAGACATCTACCAGCTAAGGTAATTACTTTGATTTCACTCTGGATAAAACACAGTAAATTTATTGTAACAATAGGATACACAAATACAACATTCACAGGTAAACAAAGCAGACCTTTCATGAAAGCTGACCCAGTTATATCACTTTGTAGGATTCATGATCATCCCTGGTTGACATCATAATATTTTTTTTGTCAGTAGTTTACTTACTTTTACATGTTTATTTATTTGGTGCAATAGGTCTGTAGCTCAAAACGTGTTACTTGAAGATCAGCAAGGTCAAAATAGGTAAGTTTATATGGCAGGTACTTATTAACCCAATATGGCACACCAGGTAACTAAGTGAAAGTCAGTAGAGCTGGGTTTACGTGGAAGTGGAAGAACACAAGTAAATAGTAGGAATAAATAAGGAAAGACTAAGAGCGGAATTGATATTTTTTTGCCATTAATTGCACAATTGCAAATTTAATTTCTTTTCTAGGACAGGTTGCTAATTTAAATTGTTAGTAGCTTTCCCTTTTCCTGAAGTACTGAATGAATCTCATCTGCACCCAGTAACAGCAAGACAGTCACTCCCGAATCGACGTGACCAGTCACATCCAACGCTGAACTAGGGCTAAAAAATAAAAATATAGAGCTAGATCAACGTACACCCAGAGCGCGTATCCATAGTTTCTCGAGACTAACGGATGCCAATTACATAAATCTCAGAAGGGGCTGTTCAACTCATCTAACTTACACGATGTACAGAAAAGTCATGTAATTAGTTTTAAAAGAATAGTTTCTTTATCAATAAGTATTAATTGTATTATACTTAATAAAAATGGTTGCAACATGCTTGAATGGCTGAAGGGGCTTAGAGGTAAGATGAAGTACCTTTTTTGGCCACTTATGTCACCGACTTTTTTTCTGTAAGCAGCAAATTGATGCAGGGCATTAATGTTGATGGTTCTTTTTTTTGCTGTAACCTTAACTCACAGCAGATGTTCTTGTGATTAATTCAGATCCAAGCCAGTCTGTGCAACGTGCAATGACGATGACGATGACGATGATCCTTACTTCAGCTCATATGCGCACTTTGGAATTCACGAAGAGATGCTGAAGGTGTTAAAATTGGTGTCATTCGCTGCTGTTTTTGCTACCAACCGCCTCGAAGGCTCGATATAGCGTTTTTATATGACTTGAGATATCGGTTATCTTGGCTTTTGAGTTTATAAATAATTTAAATCTGTATCAATAAATTCACGCAATTTGCTCTTTGCTCATTTGGCCGGTCGTGCATAAGACAACTTTGGAGTGGGTTTCCGTTGATTTTACCAACAAAAATCTTCAAAGTTCTGGAGGCGGGTGGGTTCGAGTTGACACGTTCAATATATATGCATCTGCATGTGCCGTGAATGCGGCTATTTACCCTCTATTTCAGATGAGTTTTATCCGTTAAATCAAAGAGGCCTGTTACATGTAGGAAACTTTCACAAAGATTCCAGCATATTTCAACATTGTCAGTTATTTTAATCAAACACCTTGCCGAGTGGCAGCCGAAAGTTGCACATCTTTTCAACAAGGCTTGAGTTTCAAATAGGAGTTTGCAACACCCTTTCCGGCAGTGCGTAAAAATTTCATAAAAGGCTGCTCCGTAATCACTTTGTTAGAAACCGAAAGTGAGTACTTGTATTGACATAGTTCCTCTGTGACTAGGATACCACAAGAACAGAGAGCTACAGGAATTTTATACTCCACAACCCAGCGATTTTCAAAGATAAGGTACGAGTTCGTTGAATTCATGTAGCTGTTCTCTAATAATTGTATTATTTTGAAGACGGATCAGCATGTAACGTTATTTGGCCTACAAGCGTGTTATTCACTTTTCAGTATTGTTTTGCAGGCCTTCTTTTCGCTTTCTTTCTGTATTTTGTCGACTAGAAGAGCACTGACGTGATATTTTCTAATTATAATGATCCAATGGAGATTGTTTTGAAATTTATCTCAATCTATATCATTCACTGTTTTAGAAAATGGATACCTGTTTTCTATTGCCGCATTTATCAGATTTATGGCACGCATTTTATTCAGTTGTTGCAGTCATTTTCATTTTATAACCGATTGTTTACTCATGATGAAGGTTGTTTTGGATGTTGGATGCGGAACTGGCATACTCTCCATGTTCGCAGCTAAGGCTGGAGCGAGTCATGTGATCGGTATCGACCAATCAGAGATAATATACCAAGCCATGGATATTGTAAGGTACATTGTAACCGCCAGTGTTGTTCAAATACTGTCGGTCAAATACTGTGGAATACTGTGGTATGAACACACACGTGGCAATCAATCAATCAATCAATCCATTTATTAAAGTCATAGCGTGGGATTGAGGTTGCCCTCAGTATCCGAGCCAGAGGCTCATGTATAAAACGCATGACAAAAACAGAATTAAAATAAGATAAAAGTAAGAACATAATAACAATAATATATCAAAATTAACTAGGAGTTACATACAGAAAATTATAAACAACTGTAGTCCAACTATAACAAACTATATAATATTTAGTTATAAATATGTATACAAAAAAGCCTAAGATTGTCACTCATAAGGATTAAAACACTTTATTCCCATTTTTAACCCTTACTGATTAACACAATATGATAATATCTTTACTTGTTAAGACTGCTCAGAGCACTGAACATTTGACCTAGGATAGAGAGAAAACAGCTCTGAAATGTCTCAAATGATTTATTTTTAATTAGCATTTGTTACATAGGAAAACGCTGTTTTGGGATTTCCTTGTGATCTACATCTTCACTTAGCAGTATGTCCCTTAGCGTTTTGCTTCATCTTGTCGAAAAAAAAAAACTAAAACGTCACGTTGGTAACCAACACACTTCACCTGGGAATGATTCGAATGAGTACATTCGGCTTAGAAGATTCAATCACATAACTTTTTGATGCGATGAAACCCACTCTCCTATATAAAGACATAAAGAAGATTCGACCTTGTTACTCTTTAGAGCACTTTTATTGTTTAATTCTTATGAGTGTTTATATTATTGCTGTAATTCATAGATACAGTGTTATAGTTCTTTTCAGTTAGTTATTACACCTGTTTCTTTTTGTGAGTTGTTACATTTTAATTTTTGTAATTGTATTGTGTTACCTATTTTCACTGACTAAACAATGAGTTTACATTACTAAGCAAAATATTTATGCTACCGAATGCTATATGCACTGCCCGTCCTCTTGTTCTTTGTAGAGAAAATGGACTGGAAAATGTCATCACTTTGGTGAAAGGAAAAGCAGAGGAAGTCACGTTACCAGTTGAAAAGGTAAACCTAAATTAAGGACGTTCGCGCCCATTGCTACTGCGCATCGCTAGTGCGCACGCTATACATGACGTGGCGCGTGCCACGTCATGTATTTCAAGCGCGCGCACGGAGTCGAAACTCAACAAAATATAGAGCTGATGACCTTTGCGTTAACTTGGCGTGTAAATATTTTTGTTGGATGCTCGGGGACCTCCACTTTTCTTAGGCAGATCACCCCCTTTTCTGATTCTTTCCATTATACTACAAAAAAAAATCTGTACGTGGGAAGTTTTAATTATTTCTCATATACTGTTCAAATAGGGTCGATTTGGTACATGGATAAATGTGTGCGTGACTTAGAAGCTGCATTTCTTAAGGCTAATTCTACCTAATTTAATGCCATATGTAGCAAAGATCTATCATATAGGCCTATATACATGTATGCTGTGTTAAACACACATAACTTAGATATGATTCTTCAACTTAAATATTTGCCGATAGTAATGAATCCGGCCAGAATCGCCTCGAATGACTGGAAATCCTAGAAATGCTATGGTCTGTGACACGCCTTATCTTCAAAACGAGATCGGTGACCCCTGAGTTTTTTTATGTTTTTAATCTAATCTTATCATTTTCTACCTACAGTCAAGTTTTAAAAAAATCTATACGGGGGAACTTCTCGCATCTTTCAATAGTACGGAAATCTGTTGTAAAAGTACATTTAGTTTTCAATAGTTTTCTGTGCACTATTTCGTTCATTTTTTTACTGTTTTGTGGTCTGTTTATCGTCTTTAGGTAGATGTTATTATTTCAGAGTGGATGGTAAGTATTAAAGATTCATTAGCTCCACATATGTGTAGATGTATGATTTGATTTTTGTCTTGGCAAGTGAGTAAGAGTTCCACCTTACTAAGAGGGTTGTGATCAAAGAAATCCCTAGCAACGGAATCGTCTGGTTTTCCTTGCAGGGTTACTTTCTTCTGTTTGAGTCAATGCTAGACACAGTGTTGTTCGCGAGAGACAAATGGCTGAAATCAACAGGCTGTGGTAAGACTTTTCTGGAATTTGAACTCATTTCTGTTGCGCAATAATTAAATCCATGTACGTTTACTGACTAATGTGGGTAACCCATGTATTAACTAAATTGCAAGAGAACGGAAGTTTAATTGATTCACTGCAGGCAACTGTTAATTTTTTGAATGAGAATAAACTGTTGCAAAGAGCACAAGCAATTCAAGTACAAATATATTCTTCAATATGCAACCTGGATTGGTGATTTGTTTAAGAGAAGATCACTCCAAAAAACGTACTATATTTTTGTCAACGCTAACAAAATCCTTGGACTAAGCTTAGCCTCTCACCGAGGTTGCATGTATGAAATTCGTCTCCAAAGAAGCCCAAGAATTGACATCGTTAACGCCTTTTGGAACAGTATTCAGCAGCCAGGCCGCGTTTTCGTGACGTCATTCCGTCCAAGAGATTTTGTCCAATTAACAAATTGACGTCAGTTTTTCATGCGTCTGTCCTGTCATTGATCATGAATTTCGTCATAACATTGTCAAAGTAGCTGTGGATCCATGAGGCGATAGCCGAGTGGATCCACTGACTACTTTGACAATATTATGACGAAATTCATTGTGTAAACAGGACAGACGCGTGAAAAACTGACTTCCATTAGTTTTTTTACGATAACAAATTGTCAAATTGCTCCCCTCTTGCTCGTTACCGCATCGCATAAATTAAAAATTCATGTGTCTGTCCGCTTATTGACGGTAAAAATTAGCCATTCAGCGCGCGAGAATTTGTGTTGTTATCGTAAAAATGGCTTTCGACAAAATTTTAACTACCACTCTGGGTTATGGCTGCTCTGGAGCCCTATTATTTTGAGCCAGACATGCTCTAAACTCCGAAATGAAAGCATTGAAGATAATGAAGTGGATAATCGCTTAGAAAAAATAGATTTTGATGACCCTGCAAAGGATGCAATGTCAGTTGCAGCTTTTTCTCCTTCCCGTGAATTTCGAGTCAAACGGAATGCCGTGGCATTAACACGGCCTGGCTTCCGAGACGAATTTCTTCAGGATATAGCCGGCATATCAGAGGTTGAAACTTCGGTGAGTGAAAAGATGAATGTTTCCTTGCTATAGACGAAGTCAAAAAAATAAGCTTTTTGTAAAAACATCCATGAATGTACTAAGAACTGTTTTGGTGACCAGTTGACGTCGAGATTTTCGTGCGGATGTGGGATTTCATCAAGTTCTCGTTCGTAGAAATGCCCGAAGTTTTTGCGATGGTCTGAACTACCGTCTCTTCCATGCTCTAAAGGCAACTGTCTCGGTTTTTTCCGATATCTGTCCGCCTTGAATACAAACAGCAATTCTATCAAATTTATTCCCCATTTCTTGCGATCTAAGCTTATCATTGCCATGGGAAACTGGCGGCCTTTGTACAGGATCTTTTGATAAATTGATTTTCTGTATTTTTTTTTGTGCAGTTTACCCAGATCGATGTACATTATGCCTCGCAGCTTTAGGAAATAGTCCAAAAGTTCAACAGAAACTCGGCTTTTGGGATGACGTTTATGGTGAGCACTTGTTTACAACTAAGACGTTTGATTAATGTTCAGTTTGTAACTTAAGAAATTAAAAAGGACGGATAATTCATATCTTATCTCATTCTCTCTTGCTAGGCTTTAAAATGAGCTGCATGAA
>JAHPZR010044233.1:0-12233 GCA_019787425.1 Platygyra sinensis
TCCCCCAGGTCTCATTATTGGGGAAATGTTAGTTTTGATCATTATGCACTTATAAATTGAAATCCCGACCCCACCTCCCCCCCACCCCAGGCCATTAGGTGGGGATTTGATTTGACATCACTACAAATCTTAACAAACCGCCACCCTACTTGGGCATATCGACTGGTAAAACCCCCACCTTGGTGGGGAAACCTAGTTGTTCCCTGACTGACTATATTTAACATTTAGCGTAAATTTTCTACTTCTTTAGTGTACAAATTTAGCTTTAGCAAAAGCCAAATATGATAACAGACCAAAACATAGATATAATACAGGTATGTCAAGGATACCTGTATGCATCACGGAGCCAAAGTATGGGATTGGCAGAACCACTGCCCAACCATAATCACATTTTTATGCACACAATATGCAGTTAAAAACGCCTTCTAACAAACACAAGCTCAACTTTACGACCATTTGGATCAAAAATGCTGACACCCATAACTTTTATAAAGGGCCAATAGGAGTAAATACATTAAAATTAAAATACAAAAAGTCGCCAAACTGTCTTTTCAACAGGAATGGAATTGAGAAAACATCTCTACCTTTCCCTCAAGCAACTTGCAACACTGTCTGTCTTCAAACAACAGCCGAAGAGACTCGTGAAGAGTCAAAAGCGACGGTCCTGTTGTAGCCTATGCAACTGTTGCAGCAGCAATGTGCGTGAAAGCCCCAGACTACCTAAAATACATACTTGTAAGAGCAAAACTACAATTTGAAGGCTTTGATAATGAGACGCAACCACAAAAAACAAATCAGGAGTCCGTGTGGGCTGTCTTTGCTTTTCCTTAAGACCTTTTATTTTATACCATGCAAGAACCCTGTGTAGCAAGACAAAACGTGGGGAAATTGATGTTATATTAAAATAGACTGCATAAAATAGTCCCTAGGAGCTAATATTTTATATTTTGGACCCTAAAGAATGAGGAAATATAGAACTTAAGAAATGACATGGTTTTTATTAAATAAATACTAGAAGTAGAAGAGCGTGTATCTGCATTGTGTGAGAAGTTTTGATTAAAAACAATAACATTTTGCAGCAAATGAACCATGAAAGCTCAATGCAAAATCCCAAAGGATTAATCTAAATGATGAAATAAAAGGAAAAATAATTAGGAAACTTCCCTTTCAAAACCAGATATCACAAAACTGCAAGGCCTAGCCCATCAAAATCCAGCGAGCGACACCAGTGACCAGGTGAAGAAATAACTGTGAGAAAACTAGGCACGAGTCCAATCCCCACCTCGCTCCCATGTAAAGCAAATCTTGAGAAATCCCCCACCCCCACTGGTGAACCGTGCCTTCAAATACCATAAAAAACCCCTACATTCCCCACCTTGGCCCGGGGTGGGGGGTCGGGATTTCAATTGATAAGTGCATTATGCTCTGAGTGATAATGATAATAATTTAATATTTTTAATGATTATATTTAATGATTACACTGTATATGATAATTTTTTTTAACCTGTCAACTGCAAAGCGTTTTTGGATCATAGAGAAAAGACGCTAAAAAATTTATTGTATTATTATTATTATTATTATTATTATTATTATTATTATTATTATTATTATTATTATTATCATTATTATTATTACAAGCTGGAATCTCGAGGCAAGGAATCTCGAGGCAAATACCGGTAGGCTAGTTTCGAATTGTGCAGCAACAAAAGAACAGAGTCGAGGTTCAGGGGAGTAATTTGCATTTTCCTTTGTTTGGAACAATACAAAATGCTAATTATTCCCTTGAACCTCGACTCTGTTCTTTTGTTTCTGCACAATTCGAAACTAGCCTATTAGCATGCTAGAGAAACACAGTTCCTATCATTTCTTGCAGTACTTGTGTATTAAATGAATCTCCATGTTTTAGCAGGATCCCCTTTTTTCTTTGGAAAAAATGTGAAGATTGCTTTGTCCTAGAAAACATGCCTACCCCTCCCATGGAGGGTTTTTTGGTTTAAATCCCCCTTTTTCTGTCCCTCTGCAAACTACAGAACCCTGTCTCAGAATTTCCAATAACCTTCATTTGGATAGGTATGGATATCTTGTGGTAGTTACAGAAATGAAGTTGGTTATGATACTTGTGTTCTACAATGCATACCAACCTCTAAACAATATTAACTATTTTGTTATTTATTTATTTATATTAATTTTATTTACATGCAAATTTATTTATTTTAGCATGTCCAATTTTATTTGTGTGCCTACTAGATAGTCTTGGTTAGAGCAAAGTCTTTAGTCAGCTTTTAAGTAGTTATATTTTGTATAATTTACTAGACTCGATTTACAGAACATGGGTCATATAACTACAATCTGTAAATTTGTCCATAAATATATGTTTCAGTCTGCTACACCAGCTGCAAATGGCAGTAACCAATCTGGATCTGTGATCACATGGGCTGCAGTTGCGACGCCACCACCAGCCTCACCCAGTAGTGCTGCTACATCTTTTAACCAACCAGCAGCTCACATGTTGCCATCATCCTATCCTGTGTCATCATTAACACCCCAGTTTTCACTGAATAAAACATCTGAAGCTAGCAAAAGGTCAACTTCAGCTGCGCCTAATCCTCTTTCTTCCAATGACCATTCGGACTTTATTAACTCATTTCTATCAACCAGTCAAGACTTCACCTCGTCAACAACACCTGTATCATCAACAAAAACATCGGCAGAACAAGACAAGTTGAACAACAGAACAGAATATGAAAGCTTCCATGCAGATTTTTCTTCATTCCTTAGTGAAGCCTTGACTGAACCATCAGAGCCACTTTCAGCTCCTTCTGAGGATGGTAACACCATCAATGGAACAAAGTATATTTCTCATGGAGAGAAAACACATTTAGATGGTGACCATTCTACTGTTATAAACAAAGACTATGCCACATCAAGCATCATAGCAACAAATCAACAACCACAGGAACACACTCCTGATTCTTTTGATACTCTAGATAATGAAGTTTCATCAGCTCAAGATATACTATCAGTAAGTTTGCTGTTTTTGGTTTATAAAGTATGAAAACAAATTCAAATTCTATTGTTTTTCAAATGGTCTTTTTTTTAATTTTTAATTTTTTATCCTTGTAAATAACATGAGAAATCTTAAGCAGATATTACGGACAAATCATATTGAATCGTTACCTCCCCATTATATTTCTTTTTTTTTTCTTTTTTTGTACAAGCGTGCTCAAGACAGGAGATTCCAAAGATATTTTCTTTCTGGTACCTATTTTGACCACAAAGAAATTAGACTAATAAGAGACTAGCAATATTTTGACAGTCCAGATATTAAAAACTGCCCTTGAAAACTGAAAGTTACAAGTGGGTCAAAATGGATGAAAAAGAACTCCCTGAAACATTAGGAAGGTATTATGGGATAGGGTAAGGTTCAGTCAATCCTAGAGATTGGAGGAACAAGCTGACATAGTTCATCAATTGCTGACTGTGTTTAAACTTCATGGCATGGTATTATTTTAAATACTTTTAAGAGGAACTTATTGCAACTTATCTCAAGCCGACCCAGCAAGAGAAAATTGAACTTGAAGTTATCATATTTCATTTAAAATAGACATTTCACTCTAGTTAAAGACACAATAACACACACTTTAAGCATTCTTAAAAGGTCTGACATAAACTTTCTTGAGAGTGCTTGAGAATGTATAATTTCTGGGCCACTTAGATAAATGAACTAACTCAGTCAGTTTTTTTAGTCTGTATTCCAAGTCACTGTGCTATGAGATTTTTAGCAAATAATTTTTGCACATATTGTGAACTTTGAGCGAAATCCGTCTTTATCCAGTGCAATAACCATTAGGTTATGACACATACATTAGTTCTGTACCCCATGGATCAACAACCAAACAGTATTTTCATGTGAAATTTATAAGTAATGTAATATCCATTTGAACAGGTTGTTATGGCTCAACAGCAGCAGAATGTACTGTTTGCCAAGCCAACAGACAGCAGTCAAAAGGAACTGTCCCAGCAACTTCAAGAAGTGAGTGAATCTAACAAGGAACTTGAGGATAAGTTGACAGGATTGGAAGGAAAACTCTCCATTGCCGAGCAAGAAAAAGCCCAGCTACAGAAGGTATGTGTATCCACCATGTCTGCAAAACTACAAGCCGTACATCATAATTTATCAATAATTCATAGAATATTGTAGCTGTTATCTTTAATTTATAGTCCTCTTAATTTATTTGTAGCCTGCATTTGTACACTTTAATGTTCTAGCAGGGAACCCAGCAATATTGACTTCTGTAATTAGTACAAAGGTTCAACAAAAAGTAATTATAACTAATAAGACCAGTGTCAAGAAATGAAATAAGGATTGCCGAAGTAATGTTGATGAACAGAGATGAGCATATAGAAACAGGTTATGACAAATAATATCAACAAAATACATGAAGTATACTTGTATTTTCAAGTTGCTTTTTCCATTCCTTGAAATATTGCAAACTCTCACCGCTGAGACTGTATGAAAGTATATCTTCATTAAATACCAAACAGTACAAAAGTTTCTTGGATGTTCTTTTTGAATGCTATCATTAAACAGTTTACAGGTACATGTATTTCTACACCAGTCACTGAGCAAATACTGTCCAGAGCTAAACGTGTGTACATATATATGTGCAACATATATATCAAATATAAATATCTGTTTCCTTCCAAAAGGACTTGGATGCACTTCTAGAGAAGGACAAAACTCTTGAAGAGGAATCAAAGAACCTTTCAGAATTGCTTTCTAAACAGAAGGAGAAATATGCTCTTCTTCAGGTAAAGGGACATTTGATGATGATGACAAAAGGGTTTGCTTGCAGTCAAAACTATGGATAACCATGGAGTGGGTCATCAAGTTTAACTGTAATGTTTGTAAACCTTGTAGGAACAACATGAAGAACAGGTAAAGGAGATTAGAAAAGCTGGTCATGATACCTTGGCTGTTATTGTCGAGGAATACAAGGTATTAATGAAACTGTTCTGTCATGCTCTCCTGCTTGAGTTCTCTGTTCCTCTTCTTTTTTTCATTGTTACCTCTTCCTTCTGCTTCTTCTCCTGCTCTTCATCCTCTAAGTTCTAGAACCACCTATCCCTCCTTCTCTTCCTCTTCCTCTTCTTTCTCTCCCACCACCTTCAGTTTCACCTTCTCCTCCCCACCTCATCCATTACATCCTTGTCCACCATCTCCTCCTCCTCTTCTTCCATCACCTTCTTGAAGTTTACTAACCTTTTCATGTCACTCCAAAGGAATTATCAAGAAAAGCTGTGTTACAGCAACAAGAAGAGAACAAGATTCAGATGGAAAAACTATTGGATGATCAAAGAATGAAATTCCAGGAGTTTCTCCAAGAGCAGGTGAAGAATGGTTTCAGATTAAAACTAGGATGAAAAAAAAGTAACTTGTACAGATCTAGCTAATCATATATGTATTATATGGGCAGAGCATGGATTTAAATTGTGGTCAAATGTGAAAAAACAATAGATTAGCACTCAGTTAATACTGATCACAACTAGTTGAAGAATTACATTTTGAAGAGATCAAAGACATAGATCTGGAAGACCTGTGTCCCTTGCTGTAATTGGTTTAAACATAATACTGTGCTGTACCTCAGCTCATTAGTATTAGTAACTCAGACCAGTCCTGAAAACTAGTGATCTTACACCCTCCACTGAGACAACTCTAAAAACCCAATACACAGTTATGGTGAGACTTTTTGTCTTTTAGCAAGAAAACTTTGAAAGAACATTACAGGATGAGACAAGACGCAGTGAACAGAAAGCCAATGGTTTACTGGAGGAAGAAAAACGAAGACACAAGGTTAGAAGAGTGTGCTATTTGTAAATAAAATGTACATTATCAAACTAAAAATGTTGTGAAAGTTTTTGTTCTTGATGGCATTGTAAAATTAATAAGCATTTGTATTCATTTTCCAATCTTAGGAAGAAATTGAATCCTACTTAGACCATGAAAGGTTAAAGAGCAAAGAAGCTATAGAAAAAATAATTGAGGTACCTTCTATTTTGTTCATTTTTATTATCAGATGTAGATTTGGTTGAAATGTTTAATATACTTTGCAAAATTGAGCGCCTACCCGCACAATGGGCTGCATGAAAACGGGCTTAGAATAAAACGCTTGATAATTATCTCATAGAAATTATCATTATTTCTGTGTAAGTATTGCAGGAATATGGGAAACGTCTTAAGAGTGCTAGAATGTGAATTTAAGTTATTCATATGTATACGATATATTCAAGTATGATTCGTAGCTTTAGCCTTTGCCCTCGTTAGTACTCGCCATTCTTGTACAAGACTGATTCCCATTAAACTTTTCTGAAACCCCGTATTTCAGTGGAACCCCGCTATAACGAAGTGTCGCGGTACCGACAAAATGTTCGTTATAGCGGGGTCTTACCCCGTTATAACGAATTATCTGGTTAACGACAAAAATATTCGTTATAGCGGGGTAACCAAGCAGAACCAAGCAAAACAGTCTACAGACTTGCGCGTGAACAGCTACATTTAAATAAAGCAAAGGTTTGAAGGTCAAAGTTTCCCTATCTTGACCAATAGTTGATAGTGAAAACGTCTTTTTGAAAACGAAATTTTGAGATCCCCAAATGACAAACACACCAAGCATGCTCTGACTACAGTAGAAACCATGTCATGACCATGAGTCTATCTAGTTTCATACAGTGGCATCCCGCTATAACGAACCCTGCTATAAGGAGGACTCCGTTATAACGAACAACATTTGAAAGCCCGGCAGAATTACAGTAAAATATATTGAAACAAACCCCGCCATAACGAATTGATTTTGACGGTCCCAACGCACAATTTACCCTGCTGTAACGAATGTTTTGTCCTGTCGCTCGTAGTCAGTAAAAACGACATGATGATACAAATGGTCCCAAACACGACTCCTATCTTTTACTAACCAGCCTGATTCTCCTGTACATATAGGCATTGATTAATTTAAGTATTTTGAGGATTGAAATAACATTTCCTTCGTGTAAAGCTGCAGTATTTCAGAATTTATATTCTGTTTTTTTTTTCAACAGGATGCACGTCAGGAGAGGGCTGAAGCTGTGGAGTTGGCAAGGAAAGAAGAAAGGAGGAAATATGAAGAGTTTATAACAGAACATGAGGTCGGTTTATGTGCCCTTAGGTACACTCCCATGGTATACTGTAATCATAGATATATTTTAACATGGCGTCAGAAAGCGGAAAAGTTTACTTACAGATCACAACAACCCAACAGAAATGGCTTTATGACGACGATGACGACGACGATGACGACGACGACGATGATGATGATGATGAAACTCGAGAAAACGTCCGGGAGAAAAATCGCATTTTCGGAGTGTATTCGTTTCATTCATTTTTTGTGTCCATGAATAACATTACAGAACTAGTGCGCAAACTGTAAAGAGACACGGTTATTTTCATAGCCATTACTAACGCGACTAACGAGCAGAGCTTACTTACTGACAGGCGTCCGTACCATACCTGACTGTATTTGATTCTCCACAGGAAAATATTAAAACAATAACAGACCAGGAAGGACAAAGGCTGCAGAAACTCGTGAAGGAGACTATTGAGGAAGAAAGAGAAACCAGTAAGTGAGTCCATTGAAATGACCAGACAGACAATTTTCCCTTAAATTTTTATTTGTCCAGTCTGAAGGACGATGGTAACTTCCACCACTACTTATTAGGGTTGGGTTTTTCTTTCCAAAGTAGCCTGGTTAGCCCGCATTCCTACAAGAAAGCAAGATCTTTTCCCGCATTCTTGATTTTCTTTCACGCGACCAGCAGGTAGGAAAATCTTTACTAGAAGGAGAACGCTTGCAACTCAAGAGAAGTGAATATGGGTGGATGAGGCAGGCCACTGGTCTGCTTGCTGACGCTTAGTTTTGGTTTTCTAGCATGAAATAGCCTCGTCTAACAGTATTTTTCTTCCCCAGACACTTTTTCTGGTTGTTCACACACAGTTCGGTGCCCACTTCACACTGAACTGTAGTTTTGAGAAAGGTTGTTCAACAAAGGCGTCTAATTAAGCGCACGCGAGAATCTACCCCCCTCCCCCCTTGAATGGGGAGAGGCACTGTGGGAGTTAATTGTCTTTCCCAAGGACACAGTACAATGTCCCCTGTGCGGCCCCCCCTGTGCAGGATCCAACCAGGACTGCCGTAACCATGGGGTCACGTTGCTTCCCACATTTTTTGTTAATTGCCTAATTGACGATGTAATGGTTTGTTGAAATCATTCATGCAGGTGGTACTAGAAGAGGTCGTGAAGGAGGAAAGACAAAATGGAAAAGAGTTTGCGCAGGAAATAAAGGATGAAACGAAGAGAGAAATGTTGGAATATTTAAAAGTGAAGCAAGAGGTGCGAGACAGGTTTTTTGTTGTGTAGATAAATTCAGGTGTTTTAGTGGCCTGAAAGTATTTAATATTCTAACAAATGGATATTCGGTGTAAGAGCAGTTTATCTTTGTAATGTTACCTTTTTCCCGTATTAATTTTTTTCTGAATGTGCTCGTTATCTCATCTCCAAGGGCTTTACCCGTTGGTAATACCCAACTGGGGTACCTCCCATTAATTGGGATTTTTAGGGCTATACTGTTTATTTGAAATATTTATTTCTTTCAGTTTAAAGTGCACCTAACCAAAATATTTTTCGCTAAATAAATCTTTGCACCTGTTCGGAACTCACTTCGCCTTTTTAAAGCAAATCTTGGCTTTTTTATATAGGCTGTAAAACTACAGAATCTAGCCATTATCTGTAAGCTAGTAAGGGGCATGGGCCTATTCCTGGTTTGACATCACAGATGGATTTGCATCGTAGGAAGTCTTTGTAAACAGGCATGCAAAGAAGTTGGTGACGTCAAACCAGGAATAGACCCATACCCTTACTTGCCCGGTCATGCAACAGATGATGGCCAGATTTCGTAACTTTTACAGCCTGTAAAAAGTCATGATTAAGGTTAAAAAAGGGGCAAAAAGGCGCAATGCGTTGCAAACAGGTGCAAAAATTTATTTGAGCGAAAAAAATGTTTTGGGGTTAGGCGCACTGTGCTGTTCACACTTGTGGTCCTTTCTTCCAACAGGCCGACAGAGCTGCTCGACAAAAGCACCTTCATGGTTTGGACCTGTTCTTAGAAAGTGCTAGGGCTCAACTGAAGATGTTGATGGAGGACCAATGTGAAGAAGATCCTGGCGATTAGTGATGTACTGTATAATATGATTATAAAAACGAGAAGGCCAAACAATAAGACACCAAGTGCTCTATAATTGCTTCGCGTGAGGACCTTAAAGCGTTCAAATTCGTTTACACTTAAAAAAGGATCTAATTTTAAAATTCGGAGATAGGTAAAATTTTTATCAGGTAGGAGTTGACTTAATAAGGTGAACTTTTTTAGTAAGAATGTGAACGGAGTTGGAACTAGTTATTAAGGAGCCATTTTATATGAATTGGAATTTGTAAGTTAAACAACGGGCTTGATATTAAAACAACATAAGAACCAAATTCGGCCACAGTCTCTGTTAATTTTAAAGTATTCTCTTTTTCTCCCTTCCTTGCCTGCGGTTTACAAAATGAAAACTAGAGTTAAGAGCAGGTTGGCGGGGTCGCCTATGGACTGGAATAGATTGTGCTTTAGCCAGCCTCCGGAGCAACATTGAACCAAACTCTGAACCACAGACCAATGGGCCCTTTGCAGTTTACGATCACATGGTACAAAAACCGCCATGCTGGAGAGCAAACTGCCCACTGGGACCTCCAAAACAAAGCAACTTAACTAAATATTCTTTTGTTTTGGAGGTCCCAGTGGGCAGTTTGCTCTCCAGCATGGCGGTTTTTGTACCATGTGATCGTAAACTGCAAAGGGCCCATTAAAATAGACACAAGCTTGGGCCGCCGCGACCTCGTTGCTAGGGTGGAGACTTTCAGAACGAGGCTGGGGCCGCTCTACAAAGTTTAAACTGCTTGTGAAAAATCACGCCCTGAACATGAAAACCTGATTTACTTACTATTCTGTACTTGTGAATATTCGAGATAACGTTCTCTTAGTATTAACAGGCAAAAGTGTATATATCTACTGCTCATCTAATTCATGTGTGTCCAATTAATTGAATTAGTTAATTGGAACACATCATGTATCGTTATTTTAATTTATTTGGAGTCTGAGATGATTGTGTGTGAGCCCTTCAGTATGCTCTTTTGTCTATTCCGATCCCATAAGCAGCGTCACGCAACACTCCTTCAAACTAACAGAAGGGAGGAGCGTTGCGTGACCATCCAAGTACAAGTCTAAACAGCTGAGTAATAGTCTACTTCCATCCCAGCTGTCCTGTCCCGTTTTACACCAGCTATGCAGGCTAAACGGCTCAAGACTTGAAACTCATGACTCTTGACTCGTAACTCATTCCCTCATCACGCATATATAGACTCGTGTGACTCGAACGAAACCTTCTTTGTAACTTGCGATCAGGTGTTCCGTCATTCGAGGCGGCAGTTTTGTTGGTAAAAGGAATACTCGATGCATTTATTTGACGAGAAATCAGTTTTTGAAAATATTTTAAAGCCGAGGATATATTTCCTGGCATGCCCGTTTTGCCAACACTTAGCACAGACAAAACCGGGGGACCTGCCTGAACAAAAATCTGGTGGTAAAAGGACTCCGAGTCCCTTGTTTTGTTTGTACATTTGTCACCTAGTCTGTACTTTAAAGTTTGGTCCTTCGACCTATCTTAATTCATGCGTTGTTTTCAAGCATTCGACTGTGGACTCGCAGTTATCATAACAGGTCAAAGATCTTGTTCTTTTCTTCTTACCTTCTTTTGGGGTTTCATACCCTATTTAATTTACCATGCCGCTACAAGAACGATATTTTAAATTTATTCTTATTGCAAGATATGTTTTAAGCTCTCCAAACGAGATTACTCAGAATGCTCGCCTTGGGTGTAAATATTCATTAATTAAGCTTCCATAAATGTGCTTGCATTTATTCATTCTAGTTACGGGACGTGACTGTTTTTAAAATCCAACTGTTTAAAGTTTATTTCTTTCGCTGATCACTTGATCCTTATCACGGATGTGACGGATGTAGCTGATAAACTGGAAGTCACACTTCTCAGTGTCAGGGGCCATACGATCTTGAAAATTGCTGTAATTTGTCCCGAGACCAAGAGTGCAGATTCTGCATGAACTTGTTACAGCTGTTTTCACCGACAATTCTTCAAACCGTGTGTCCCTTTGTCTACACGTGAGAGACTTCCACATGAAAGTTGGTCCTTTCCTATAAAATTGGAAGAACGATATAAATTGTAGTTGTACCTTCATATGGTCTACCAAAATTTCAAATTGACAATCGCGTTTGTTTATTTGTGTTTTTTTTTTTCATGACCTGTCGAGGCTTAGACGTGCATCACGCCTTCCACGTGTCAGGATCCGCTGGTTTAAAAATTGAATTTCCCCGAATCTGTTTAAGATGAGAGAAGTTTCTATTCTCAGTTACTCCTCAGTCGAAAGTATCAACCCGGATGAGGGAGGGCTCGTGAAGTTTGAGAGAGTTGGACTGTTACGCAGTGAGGTTAAGGTAATCGGATTCTATTTATTCACGATTTGTTTGAAAAGCCTCTTATATAAAACGATGCAATATTTAAAATAAACACAACATTGTCAGAGAAATAAAAATTATTTCCGTTTCGCCCCGCCAAAATTATGCGAAATTAGCCTTGTTTACCGAACTTTTTCGAAGTGGACGTTTTCTATTTCAATTCTTTTTGTTGCCAATTAATTGTTCCTTTGTTGACAAAACAATGAGAGAAGAAGATCAGGTAAAGAAATTGGAAATTGAATTGAACCCATGACCTTCTCGTGTTTCTTATAGCTGTTATTATACGGTATCAACTCTTGTATTACATCTTACCGCAAAAAAGGCGATGACAAAAATATTTACTTTGGCGAGTGTGCGTTTTCGGTAACAGTTTCACCGGATTCGTTTGGACTAATTAAAAAAACAAGTGAACTTTATTTCAAAACAGGGTAGCCTATTCAGGTACAAGGCTCAGTGTTGTCCAGAGGGGAAATGTATACGCCTAACTAATCAGCGTCTAAAATTAAGCGCATATATATTAATCTGGTAGCGTTCTTTTACAAATGCCTATCTTTGTTGGCTACTCTACTCTATGTAA
>JAHPZR010044234.1:0-5000 GCA_019787425.1 Platygyra sinensis
TCTGCTTTGTCCTCCATCGTCTTCTATAGCAAAAAAAAAACACCTGTTAAAACTCAGATGTACTTGTGGACGATCCATTGTAACTATTGTATCAGGACTGTGGTGTTAGGTAGCAAATCATGCATGCAGCATAAGCGGCAAAAAAACACACTTTATAAAATATGTTAATATGTATATTACTATTTTGTTCACTGGTATTTTTTGGGGTTGAATACCAATAGTGAAGCGCGCGAGTGACTTCATGACTCAGACAAGACTCAGACAAACAAACTGGAATGTTGGATGATTTTGAAGATTTCTTTAAGGGCAAAAGCCGGTGTTCCTAAAACACTTGTGAAACAAAAATTTCGCTTATATTCCCTGTATTTCCCTCAGAACAAGCTTATGTCGACTGAGTCTCGCGGGGAATTCAGTGATTTGCATTCTATTTTTAGACTTCGCGCGCTTTGCTATTGGAACATCATCCTGTTTCTGCTCCCAGTTGCTGATACTATTTTTATTTTTCTTTCCTTCTCTTCGTTTTTATAATTCTATATGCAACAAATTCAATAGTTACAAGTCAAAAGTTTAAGTTATTAGAATTAAACGCAGTAATGACAAACAGGTAATCTTTGACACTGCTACAGCAGTAAATCTTTGCTAAATGCTAATCCAAACCAACAGGAAATGTCTGGTCATATTAAAGGGGTGGTGGTTTAGAAGGACTTCCTATATAACTGATTGGTTGAGCTTGAGGAGTTACTGTTCAAGTCATTTCTATTCAATAACTACAGGTAATGGTATGAATGCGAGTGCAATTAATGATTTACACTGCGAGTGATATTTGAACTTTCTCTCAAATTGCACGAACCTTTAGGCAAGTATAATTTGAAAAAATTTCAAATATCGCGAGTAGTGTAAATCCTTAATTGCTTGAGCTTTCATATGATTACTGATTCATTATATGGCTGAGAAAATTGCGAACGCGTGGGCGTCATTTGCACTGTAGTGGAAATCATGTAAAAATTAACAATAATTTGGCCTTCTTTCAGCCAAATACAATGCAGTAATTTTCTCAGTCATACAATAAGAACTTGAGTTTAAAAGGTGAGTTGTTTATATGATCAGAAAATAAGATGGCCATAAACCATTTTCCTTTCATTGCATTTTTCATAACTTTGAGCCTGTTAACACTTCTTGCTATAAGTTATAACTTACTACAAAAAGAGAAGTCTGGATTACAACTATGATATTTAACTGGCGAAGTCACATGTTACAACTTTTAAAACTGAACTGACTGAGAAATCATTGCATTTTAAAGTGTAACGTATTGCAAAGTTATAATGACTATCTGCTATCCTTTGAACAAACTCAGTCTCCTGTGATATATTTGGAGTGTGGATTACTGGCTTGATCTTTATCTTATTGCTGCTTCCCAATTCTTACCAAATTTTCAAATTTCAAATTTCTATTTCCAATTATCATTTGTAGTAATTACTGTGTTTACGGAAGGCTTTGAATCAGACCTGATGTGTGTCCTCCGACAAGTCAAATGGTAATTTTTTAACAAGAGTTGCCAGTCATAATCAAATAATCAACATCTCGTTAACTTGAATCAGTCTTACCGTTTGATTTGATTCGGCGTCGGGTTGTTGTTTGGGGAGTTGTTTTGACAAACTAATGAAAAAAGAAAACCAGTTAATTATACTGAGAATATACCTAAAACACTATAACACTTTCGATAACTGTAAAATAACTCGGAATCGAATGAAAACAGCTGTTAATCTCGATATTTTACCCTGATGGGCCTAGAGTTCAGTAACAGTTCTATTACCTCTATGAGCAGCAGGTTGCAGCATGGCAAGTTTTTGTGTCAGTTCTTCCCCAATCTCTTTTAAAGTCTTCGAGATAAAAAAAGTTTAAAGACAATGACCTTAGAAAACTGAACAAGAAATACGAATAAAATCATGACTGTTATATTTAGGGCAACTATTATCAAGGTAGTAGCGAAAAAATATGTTATCGATTAAAAATTGTAATTTAAGTTTTAAGACAATAATTACAAAGTTTTAAAGTAAACTTTATAGCTTTAGCTCGTACTAAATTACTTGACTATAATGTTGTTCACCTCACCTTTTGTTCTTCGGGCGAACACAGTGACAGTTTTCGTATCGGCTCATCTTCTTCATTTGCAGTGCTTTCTGTTTCTGATAAAGGAACGTGTTTATCATCCAAAATCCTAGGGAAAACAGTGCTAATGATATTCAAGCCATAAAGGGTGGAAAAAAATTGATAAAGATGAAACGTCCGTGAGCGCAGGACAAAGAAAAATACGACGATTTTCGTTGACTTCCTAGGTGACCCTCCAAGGTTCCAAGATATCGGTGGGGTGGTCTAGCCGTTGAGTCACGGACAGACTCATTGTGAGTTTAATGCGTTCCCACAAGCGCCTGATACTTGCAATATAGTCACTAAGTAGGTGTATAGACCTGTATAGGGTCATCAAGTGTAAACGCACCACAGTATTCTTACGAGCAACTCAAAAGAGCGAACCTGGAAACATTTTTAAGCGCAGGTTCTTCGTAGGCCTCATTTGCACTTGACCTCGTCACCAACAGTAATAAGTCAAAAGGAAAATCATATTTAAGGACGTTCGCGCGAAAATTTTCCAGTCGATAGAATTTTTTTAAATTTTTACTGCAGGCAGATAATGAGTTACTTGTGCCAGAAACGCAAAAAAAAATCGGGGGTCACCGTCTTCGTTTCAGAGATAAAGCGTGTGGTAAACTATACTGATTTCGAAAAATTGTCACATATAATTCAGCACCGACTGCAGGGGTTTATAGTTAAAAATATCGAAGGTGAGTCAACGGAGGCAAACGATCTTAGTCATATTTTGTAGGAGTGGGTCTGTTGCGTAAATAATTCCAAATGTTACTGACGTTTTCAAAAATTTAACCCTTTAAGAGGCATTTGAAACCGCCGCGCAGATGCACGAAGAGCTAATAAGAACGGAATTCGACGGTGCATTTTGCCAAAAATACAAACTTCTAGTCGATAGATTTTCTTCATTTTTTCCCTAAACGTAGAAAATCAGTAGAGAAAATGATCCATCGAAAGAAAAATTGGGGTCACCATAAGTCCAAGATCGTTAAATCTAGGCAAAACTCTAGCAATGGCCATCCGCCCTATCATTTCCTTATTTTATGACTTAGCGCGCGCGCTCATGGATGACGTGGCATGTGAATTTGCGTGCGCAGTAAGGATGCGCAGAAACAATTAGCGCGAACGTCCTTAAGACTCCTGACTAGTTTAACCACAAACTAATAAAAGTGTCCATGGAACTAAACAAGTAGATGGAAGACCCCATGTAAATGCAATGGGATTGGACCGAAGCAGTTTAAACCAAACCCAAACATGAATTTGAATCAAAGATTTCACTTACTCTTCTTGAGTAGCATTTGTTGACGTGCTTACTGGTGACACTGAAAGACAACAGGATACAAACTGGAAAAAAGTTGATGTGATGTTGTTGTTTAGAGAGTCTTCCATCATAATTCTTTTTTTTTTCATGATTTACTGTTTTTACCTCTGTATTATAATTCACAGATTGAAAAATGAAATGCATTAAAAGCTTAAATGTGTCACTGAATGTTTTGCTGTTCAACTATGAACATCCTACCGGCTCGTCTACGATAAAACAGGATATACGCTTGTGCATAGCAGATGTTGCTTGGCATTTCCTATAAGAAAAAGAGGAAAACAATTTCCAAATGGCTTAATTTGCGACTTCGCAACTGAAGAATGTTTAAAAGCAAACTTTGAATTACATACATAAGTTTGGGCGTAGTTACCTTGGTGACATGGTTGTCATCATATCTGTACCAGACGCCGTTGTTGTTGGTGTATGCAGTGTAATGGCCGCTGCTGTAACCTGAAGTTCAGGCAAGACGTTGATAACTTATCATGATTAATTTTAAATTCGCGTTCGACATTTTACTAGGATTACGGTTCAAGATTTTTAGATAAGGAACTTACGACTTAACTTGTTTTCGAAAGGCCAGACACTGATCATTGTAAAGTTCCACATTCTTCTACCTAATAGTAACATTAACTCTGCTTATGTCCATGCTGATAGACTAGTGCCATGGCCTGTCAGTTTCAAATACAGTCAACTCTCCGCTAACGGACACTCTCGTAAGCGGACAGCTCTACTTACGGACGGCTTTTTAAATCCCCGTTTTTACCTCTCAGTCAAACTTTCTATTTACACATTCCCGTAAACGGACACTCTCTCGTATGCGGACGCGGACACTTTTGAAAATGAAAATTGGATTTTTCTTTTGTTTACGCTCTCTCGTAAGCGGACACACCATGTACGTAATTGACTCTTGGCAATGAAATTTGTCTTTAATTTGCAATAAATCAACAAAAATATGACCTTTAACAGAGCAACAGAACAGCGGTGATCGCTTTTTACAAATTTCAATTTGTCCGAGGCAAAGCAAGCTGTCCGTTCGTTGCTATTTTTGTCTACGCAATAAAACACAATTAACACCCGCTAATTAACTCTCCCGTAAGCGGACATCCACCCTATTTTTCTTTGGTGTCCGCTTACGGGAATAATTCTCGTAAGCGGACAGCTCTACTAACGGACACGTTTTTCAATTCCCGAGGGTGTCCGCTTACGAGAGAGTTGACTGTATATTGCGATGTAAAACAAGTGCCGTTGTTTTAGCAATCACTTATGAATAACAGCTTCAAATTGGGCAAATTGTTTCTACCTTTTCAAGATCTTTGCTCTGATTGGTTCAGTATTTCAGGCTGCTTTCCAAACATTTTCGATCAATCACAGAGCTTCGTGGGGCTTAGTAAGCGGATAAGTATAAAAGTTACTTGATCACAGTACTTGGTTTGTTAACTTACTTCCTTCATGACAGACGCAGGCAATCAGATCATAAATAAACTCTCCTGCTCCAAGCTCTAACTTGGTGAATTCACCCATGTCAAGTTCTTCCAAA
>JAHPZR010044234.1:10000-17594 GCA_019787425.1 Platygyra sinensis
AATGATTTCAAACGAAAGCATGAACAAAGGTATATTCACTAGACTAGTACGAATATCCTTTTCTTTTAGTTTTCTGTGTCTGCTGATTTCCTCACACTTTGGATCTAATGAGCCGGGGGGTCGGGACTTTTCACCTCTTTGCATGGTAAAGTCGTTTTGTCTCCACAAAGAATGTGGTGTTTTTAGCTTCTTAGTTTGGACGGATTACACCCACCTGAAGACATTGACGACAAAACAGTCTTCCGCACTTGTCATGTGGAATAAGTTCATTATCAGTCTTCTCCTCCAGACAAATGCAACACGTACCGCTCAAGCGATACACATGTGGCAAAGAAGCACGTGTTCTCTGGCCGGCACGAGTCTTTGGAGTGCTGGTATTAGGACTCGTCAGTCGGTTGTGATGGTGTTTATGAAGCGGTGTTTTATCAACTGTAGTAGACTCACTTTGAGACTCAAGTGCTGACATGTATTCTGAAGCACTTGCAGCCCCTGGAGAGTAATACATGGTGGAGTCGTTAGTCTGACTCGAGACTCGTCCCGCGGGACACGACAGAGAAGTTTGTTTCGTGTTGTCACCTTGAACGTACAGAGACTCGGGAACATTTGAAGGCTTAAGTATGTACAGTTTGCTTCTGCGGTCAGTGAATGGTGATAGCTGTTTGTCGTCACTCTGTAAAAGAAACACAACCGGTCAGACTCCAAAATGAACAGTCAGGAAACCACGACCGTATTTTAATTTGTAACTACCCTGCCAAATCAACGCGCCATTCGGTAAATACTTGGTGTAGGCTTTCACGTAATGGTCTTGGTAGTTTTACTCAAATTTAAACTACAGTAAAGGCTCCGGTTGTTCAAAGGTTGGATAACGCTATCCACCGGATAAATCGCTATCCAACGGATAAGTGTTGACAAAACAAACCACGCTATCCACTTTTCGAACAACCGGGTCCAGAACCATAAATTTTATATAGAGTTACCCTAACATAAAAAGGAAAGATAACCGCAAGAAAACCTACAGTGCAGCTAACCGCAAGCAAAATTGGCACTCACGTAATCGTCCGGGTAGTTGCCAAAGAAGCACTCCTGTAAGTAGTGCTTACACATTATATTTACCCGCCATCTAATGATCGTAGTTCTTCCTTATCGGAACCAGATGATATTACAATGCTAGTCAGTGTATTGCGTGGCTTCTGGCTGGGCGCAAGTGAGGAAACAGAGTGACACATCATCTATTTGAAAGTGAAGAATGATCATCGCAGTAAATTTTCCAATTTAAGCAATTGGAAAGAAGAAGCCTGAAAAAAAACAGGGCTTCAACGGGATTCGAACCCGTGACCTCCGCGATACCGGTGCGATGCTCTACCAACTGAGCTATGAAGCCAAACATTGGGAGCGAGGTCAATTTGGTGAGTTCATATCTTCCCGTGCAGTGAAAATATGAATTATTTCATATATACGTCACTTTATTTCACTGCACGGGAAGATATGAACTCACCAAATTGACCTCGCTCCCAATATGTGCCTTCATAGCGCAGTTGGTAGATCAACGCACCGGTATCGCGGAGGTCACGGGCTCGAATCCCGCTGAAGCCCTGATTTTTTCAGGCTTCTTCTTTCCAGTTGCTTAAATTGGGAAATTTACTGCGATGATCATTCTTCACTTTTATCTACAACCGCAGTACAAATATGAATTATGTCGTATATACGTCACATCATCGATTTGTTGCCTAAACTACAATACAGTAGTTAGCTAAAAAACGCACTTAGCAATTTTCCTTCGCACAAAACCCCGAGGACGTCTTCGGTTAAATTCATGAGTTTTAACTAACTCAACAAAAAATAATTTTCATTACCATAATGGATATTATTTGACTGTTTCGCACCAGGGACACTTTAAGGTCCTTCAGATATGGCAATGTATCATCGGCAGTAAGTAAGGAAACAAAGTTGGTTTTCAGTTTAAGCACGGTACTTGGTTTGGTAACTTGAACTTTGTATCTGATCGAAAACAAAGAATATTAGAAAGTATAGTAAATAAGAAGCTCAAAAACAACAAAAAACACGACCATCAGAGCTACAAATATATTACTTCGAACTCAACAGCGAGAGCACTTAACAAGTACGAGAAAATTCGCCTCGAGAAGTTAAATAAAGCACATTTCAGGTTGTTGGGAACTGGAATGGCAGAGGAGAAATACTTATATTGATGCAGAATATTTCTACAGCATTGCTGTTGCCGGGACCATTCATATATGTGTCCCCTGGATGACATCATGCATATACGATAATATGTAAGGTTTAAAGTGACTTCTATACACTTACTTTACTGCCTGTATTTTGCCGTCATTTGTCTCCTTTATTTCACGGTAAACCCACGTGACAACTATGAAACGAAAAGAAAATTTTGAAAGAGAAAGAAAACAGCGTTCGTACACGTGACACACGTACTTGAAGGTTTTCTAGTGATAATACTAAAAACCAGCGCAAAGGCCTGTGGTAGCTGGAGCAAAGATCGTAGAAAATTTGAAACTTTATCTCGAGATGAACACAAGAAACAACAAACTGAATTTTACACCATGATTCCTGAGAAAAATTCTTACTCAAACCTCTTCACAGTAAATCATCCTTGTTTAGAAATGTCAAGCCCTCAGAATATTATTTTGGATTTGTCTTGACGAAAATTTCTGAGCTTCAGCGTGCCACAGAACTGCTTTGTTCTCGAGTATTCAACTGCCATCCGCGGAGGCAAATTAACAACAGGCAAAACGAGCATAGATATCTTTCTCAAGGTATTTTCATTGTAGGAAACCGGTTTGACAGGTAAGTTGCAGTCTTCTAAGTTTTCCAACCTCAATTTTAGCTTACATTTGTTTTGTGAAAAAAAAAGAAAAATTTAAAATGAACTTGAAGTTATCCGCAAAACATTTAAAAAAGGTAGTCAACCCAACCTTTGTATTGAAATGATTAGTGTTCATAAGATTATCTGGAACTGTTCAGCTGTAGTTCAGTGCGAAAAGAAGTCTCGTCTAAAGTTCTATTACTATGACCATGGAATGCTTACCAAATGTGTGATATGATTCACTCAACAGTGGCACTGATAGAAACGTGAATGGTTGATACTTAAAAGATTCGTGGCTGCAGTTAGAACAAGTGATCTAATGAAGAGAAAGAAAGACTCAGCGACAGTCATGATTTAGGCTTGTTTAGCTGAAAGTGTCCTGCACAAAGGCATTAGAGAAGATATCCGATAACGATGTTGGTTAGCCGGGTCTTCGTTACAGAAAATTGAACACATTTGCAGATCAGATGATGATAAAATATTGGTCTAGTATTGTCAAGCAGAATCTGGTGCACACACCAGAATAGGTGTCTCACACATTATTCAAGGACAAATGTCTTGCTCTTCAGAAAAATGTCGAAAGTTAGTATATTACAGAAATGATTTATTGTTAGGTCTGTGAGTATGTAAGTTATCCAACTTTACCTTGCTTTGCAGTTGTCCTTGGAACGTATCAACAATGAGAGAATCGTTATTTCTGGTGTACTCTCTGAAAAATAGATCAATGAAAAACGGATGACTTTGACAGCCAAAATTACATACTAACCTTACTTACCGTGAATAAACACATGGAGTTCTTAATAATACCGACCAGGCGACGTTTGAAAGAAACGCCAATTCCGATCACGCTTCGAACTTACCGAGCGTTTTCGATCAGGGTTTAATGTCTAGTTTCTAATGTTTGGCAGTTTACATGTATTGTTTTCGGCCAGTGAAACCAAGGGCTTAGCATACCCACCTCCATCTCTGTTCTGCGGAACTGCTCTTTTTACAATGGTCGCCCGATGAGGAGTTATAGCCTGCACAGTTGAGTTCTTGATGAAGGCCATCGAGAAATAATGCGAGGAATTCATGACAGTCATGCTTAGGAAACGGAAAAAAGAGAAATACGAAAATAACGTTCAATTTAATAAATTACTTTTCAGTTTTCGGCTAAGTTTTAATCTTTTTTGGGCTCATTACAGACAATGGATAAAAGCGGATCTACTTAGAGCGGTATTTTGTGTAGCTGTTATCAGGTATTTCTCAACCAGGATCCGCTTTCTGATAATAATTTGCTTAATGTGCTTCAGTTAGCGAGTTTGTTTCTATGTTACCTGTCTCTGTGGTGTAAGCTGATTGCTAAACTGTGAAGTGAGTGCAGTATAAAGATCTGTAGGATCACACTGAAGATAGGAGCCACTCCAGACTTTAGTCACCAGTTCACCCAAGGCCTTGCTCAACAAATGCTGTCAAGAATGAACCAGTTCGTTTTTACGATAACATATTCTCGTGTGTTCATTGGCTAATTTTTATCGTCAATAAGCGGACAGACACATGAATTTCTAATTTATGTGATGCGGCAACGAGTGAGAGCGGACAATTTGACAGGGCATTTGACAGTTTGTTAACTTAAAAAAAACAAATTGACGTGAGTTTTTCATGAGTCTGTCCTGTTATAGACCATGAGTTTCGTCATAACATCAACTGAAAGTAGTCTGCGGATCCACTCGGCTATCACCTCGACAGCTACTTTGACAATGTTATGACAAAATTCGTGATCAATAACAGGACAGACGCATGAAAAACTGACGTCAATTTGTTAAATACATGCATACATACTTACATACATACATACATTGTAAATTGTGGACACTCAGTTAAAAGCTAACATAATTGATCAATAAAATAACTAAAAGCTGAAATTGATGAATAAAATATTTACAAATTGAAATAAAGTTTACAATTAACCGTAAAAGAAAAATTATTTACAATTCTAATCATATCCAATTTGCTAACTGTAGCCTATTAACATTACGAAATTAGTTAAAAATATAAATAATTTAAAAGGGACTAAAATCAGAAGACTCGGTCAGGACTGGCACACTTGACAATTGCAGCTCCTGTCCAATAACTCTTTTATGTCCATTCCTCGGATTGCATCTTTGAATGCTTTAAGGCTCTTTTTTGACGTAATTTATATATCGGATACTATGTTTGCCGTATTTTGTAGTTTTAACTCTAGGGATAGAGAAATCTTTGTTACGTAAATTGTATTTACTATTTGAGATAGAGAAAATGTCAGTCAAAGTCTTGGGTACTAAATTATGCTTTACTTTATACATTAAAATTAAAAGGTCTTGTAGTCTATGTTGTAGCTTGTAGCCTCGCCTCCCCCACCCCTCTACCCCTGCAAACGATCCTGGCTGTTTGTTTTGGCAAGGTAACGTATCTTCACAGATGGCGTTCGAGGGAAAAGTCTCCTAATAAATCAAAACCAAACCAAACGGCACAAAGAGACATCGCAAAGATCCTCTACACAGAAACAGGTCGCCTGAGCAAAATGACAGAATTTTTCCTCCATGTTGTTACATTTAGTCTTCAGTAGTTGGTAGTTTGTTCGAAGAACGAGTTAACTTTGATAACTTTGTTTGGTCTATCTGATACATTCTCACCTGACTGTTCTTTGGGTTTTTCTCTGTCACTGTTTTGTGTCCTCCACCTATAGCAAGAGGCACAATGAAGAAAGGTTATCCATTAGAAATAAATCAAGACGTAGGAAGCAAAAAAACCTTTAGAGCTATTGGGGTGTTTGACTCTGTAGTCAATCTTCAATTGCTTATAGTAATTTCATCTCACTTTTTCGATAAAATCCTACCTAAGAAGAATCTGCAGAATGGCGTGACACTGAAGAGGCACTGTAAGCCAGCGTTCACAAAACAAGTGTTACCAAGGTTCTCAAGTCCACAGACTCCTGCCACAGGATCCCGGAACTCTGCAACATAGGAAATGTTTTACAACAATGATAACTGCAAATTACATTAAAAACGGAAATCTGATGACGGTAGGAAAACAGTTTTATTTGCTTTTATTTGAAATGCCACCGTGTATTTCGTCGTCAAATCATACTTTGCTATAGGAAGGAATCAATTTCCAACACTTTCCAAAGCCTATTACTCTAAATTCACCAAACCGGCCGTGACGAGTTGGACTTTACTCTACTTCTGATGTTATCACCTTTGACCAAAATTGGAATCATCTATACTCAAATTCTGCAGGACAAAAAGGTCTTTCTAATGATATCCAGATCAGGGTGATGAGCTCAATAGAGCCTGTAATATCCACGAAAATCCACAGAAATTTGAGTGAAAAACTCAGCGCAAACTTTCCTGCGACTACACGAGGCTAATCCATGCCTGTCTCAATGGTGCTTTCTCGGAATTTTTTTTTTGAACCGGAAGCAAGCCCAGTAGAAGGTCAACCACTGCAGCAAAAAGACCAAAAAAGAGAAGAAGGATAAAGCGGAAAGAAAATTTCAAAAAAGCCTTAAGACCTAGGTCACCTTCTCGTCTCTGCGCATGCCCGAGCAAAAATGTCGTAAAAAGCGACGTTTGTGGAAAGAAAGGCACGCTGTGTCTTGTTGAGTAGATTACTGATTTGGCACACATCCAGCCTGAAAATCTTCAAAATGTCCAAGAAATGCGTTTTTCAGTTTGCAAAAACCTCTGAGTCTTGGTTAACAAGAAACTCTTTGAGTAAACATAGCATAGAAAAATTCAGGATACCAGTAATTAAAATTGGTTTATCAAAACCAATGCAAGAATAACCTAAGTTCTTAACACCAAATTATTGTTCTTGTCATTGTTAAGTCAGCAAATGTTCATCATAGAGTCCTTGCGCTACACTGTTCAGAACTCTTGTTGTCTTTTTATCTTCTTCACAAAATCGGATATTTGAATTGATTTGGACGAGGTTTACAGGAAGTCTCTAAAGCGGCCTTCACACGGCAAACTAAAGTTGGCAAACTCGTGTTGGAAAACTTCAAAAAGTTGGCAAACTCGTACCTTTACACGTCAAACTCGCGTCAGATCACAACACAGTGGCTTTCACGTAGAGTTGCCGCTTGGGTCCGTTGGTCTTATTTTATGTAAATCGCCGGATAAGAAACAGAAAGCGCTGCAAAAATATAAATATTTGGACGAAACAGTATATCAGCAGAAATCCCTCCCTTGGAGCGTACAGTCACAGCTGCTCCATTTTTGTTTGCTTGTTTTTTGTGTCTTTGTGTGCTGGAGACGAAATGTCCCACAAATCGGGACAATTATGAATTTCCTCGATGAATCGAAACGTTGCCTCACCTTCGTCAAGTCCGTCCGCCATTTTGGAAAGTGTCACGAAAATCACGTGAATAGAGCGCGTGCTTTTATTGGTTGACAGCTACCAAAACACGTAATCCAATCGTTCACACGTCAGATACGAGTTTACCAACACGAAAAAGTTGGTGAGAAAGTTAGCGAGAATAGAGGCAAGTTCTATTTGTCGCCAACAGTTTGCCAACGTGTTTGCCGACTGCACGGTGTTTGTGCCGTTCACCACACCAACTGAGTTTGCCCACGCGAGTTTGCCAGCTTTAGTTTGCCGTGTGAAGGCCGCTTTAGCTTACCTTCAACTGTAACTGGTGATTTGTCACTCGGATTCTTTTTGGTGCTAACCTCTTGTATTCTGCAAAACAAAGAAAAAAGTTAAGCTGATAACCATAGTTGTCTTTCATTTGAT
>JAHPZR010044235.1:0-10000 GCA_019787425.1 Platygyra sinensis
AAGAAAATAGACAAAATCTTAATACAATTTTAGTTATTATTTTCTACGAAACCCGCTTGTTTACAGCAAAATTTTCACGGCAACGACTACTATCCATCCGGGTATTTTCGGCGGACGGGCACTATGGACTGATAGTGGCCCTCCGTGGATGAACACTATCGTCGTCACGTGGTCAATTTAAGCCAATAATAATCGGAGAAAATTTAGTGGTGAACTATAATTAAACAATAGAGTGTTTCGTCGAAGAACTATCGGCTGATAGTTGCCCGCGGAAATTTGATGTTCTTAAAACAAATATTTGCCCGAGAAGCGAAGCTTCGTAGGCAAATATGCTAGTTTTAAGAACATCAAATTTCCTAGGGGCAACTATCAGATCGATAGTTCCGAGACATAAACACTCTATTGTCTCTATCTGTTCACCACTAAATTTTCCCGTAGCGGCATGCCTCAAAACTGAAAACGACAAGAATTTATTTATCAAATTTCTAACCGCTATGGAGTGCTTAGGTGTTTCGTATTTTCCGTTGCATCCTCTTCAGATATATTAAATTACATGTATAAACAATTTTATATATCACTGCAACCGTTGACTTTTAAAGAAGAAACCCTCTAACGAGGAAACCTCCTGCGCCCGCTTGACATTTTACTGTACCGTAGTTTACCGCAGTTTTCAGCCTAAAAAAGTTCTTCACTTGCTCTCTTCTAACTAAATCGACCTGGGACGATAAATTCTATTCATTTTATCCAAAAGAACTGTAGGAGAAGGCTGCCTTTCATGAGCCACTTCTGCTGAGCGGGCACTATCGTCTGATAGTCGCCCTAGGGCATTCTATTTAACAATTAGATTATGTTCTCGAGATTTCTATCGCGTGATAGTTGACGAGGGCGCAGCCCGAGTCAACTATCGCGCGATAGAAATCGAGAGCGAATAATCTAATTGTTTTAGTATAAATCTACATAGTCGTTCAAAACTTTCATCTAAATTTTCTTCACAGACACTTCGAAAACACGAAAAAGCGGCCCCCAGTGCACGCAGCTACGCTACTCACTATCTATCACAGAATAGAACGTGAGTAGCGTAGCCAATCAGAGGGCAGCATTCGTGATAGAACGCTAGTAGATTTATACTAATGACAGATAGTGCCCGCGCGAGATCGTACCACGTGATCAGTTTTGACCAATGACGACAAAGGAAAATTTAGAGGTGAACTATAACGCCTGATAATTGACGAGGGCAAAGCCTTAGTCAACTATCACGCATAAAAATCGAGAGCGACTAATCTAATTATGTTTAAAATGGAAAATGTTTTATTTTTCAAGTAAAATCCAGACATGAATAACTTTTGCAAACAAAACTAAAAGCGCTAAAAAGACTATGTTGTGTTTGCTTCCGACTAACTATTCAGTCATTTCTTTTTAGATTAATGGTAGACAAAAACTTGGACTGGATTTCAGTTAATGGTACCATAATTAACCCGGGCCATTTTTTAGCCTCTTTGACATTGCCAAGGATTGCGTGGTGACAAGATAATAAAATCCATGCAGCCACTATCCATGACAAAAGTAGACCAGATTTCCTCGACGTTTTTCTGACTAAACATTTGCTTCCGTGAATAAGTTAACCACAAACAAGAAAATACCTTGACTTGTGTTTAATTTCATGGGAGTGAATGACCGTTTCGTGTTTCGCACATCTCTGCAAACAGCAAAAAGTATGTCAGTCTGATGACCAACTTATCAGACTCACTGAGACGAAAATAAACATACCTACGTTCTAACCCTTACCCTAAAACATATGCAAAGACTCGGAATAAGCAATAAATTGATAATTTACCATTGTGACTCGAAAATTAATTAGAATGCCACATCAAATGTAGAAATCACTACAATACATATCCTGTTTGATTCGCTACTTATGATATGAGCTACTTTACCGGGCAAGACAGCTGGTACTCAATAACTCCTCCCGCGGCATCCTGTGTGAGGAATGAACAAGTGACTCTGATTTGAATCATCTCTTCCGCTTCAAAAATCTCCGAATTAAGATTCATGATATATTTGCGATAATGGAGTTTCGGAGAAGTTCCGTTCACAAAAGTTGACTGAGACAAGATGGAACTTAAACGATCTCAAAAGGGAACGGCTCATCCTCAAAAACTGCCATAAACGAGTTAATGATTTCAAACGAAAGCATGAACAAAGGTATATTCACTAGACTAGTACGAATATCCTTTTCTTTTAGTTTTCTGTGTCTGCTGATTTCCTCACACTTTGGATCTAATGAGCCGGGGGGTCGGGACTTTTCACCTCTTTGCATGGTAAAGTCGTTTTGTCTCCACAAAGAATGTGGTGTTTTTAGCTTCTTAGTTTGGACGGATTACACCCACCTGAAGACATTGACGACAAAACAGTCTTCCGCACTTGTCATGTGGAATAAGTTCATTATCAGTCTTCTCCTCCAGACAAATGCAACACGTACCGCTCAAGCGATACACATGTGGCAAAGAAGCACGTGTTCTCTGGCCGGCACGAGTCTTTGGAGTGCTGGTATTAGGACTCGTCAGTCGGTTGTGATGGTGTTTATGAAGCGGTGTTTTATCAACTGTAGTAGACTCACTTTGAGACTCAAGTGCTGACATGTATTCTGAAGCACTTGCAGCCCCTGGAGAGTAATACATGGTGGAGTCGTTAGTCTGACTCGAGACTCGTCCCGCGGGACACGACAGAGAAGTTTGTTTCGTGTTGTCACCTTGAACGTACAGAGACTCGGGAACATTTGAAGGCTTAAGTATGTACAGTTTGCTTCTGCGGTCAGTGAATGGTGATAGCTGTTTGTCGTCACTCTGTAAAAGAAAACACAACCGGTCAGACTCCAAAATGACAGTCAGGAAACCACGACCGTATTTTAATTTGTAACTACCCTGCCAAATCAACGCGCCATTCGGTAAATACTTGGTGTAGGCTTTCACGTAATGGTCTTGGTAGTTTTACTCAAATTTAAACTACAGTAAAGGCTCCGGTTGTTCAAAGGTTGGATAACGCCTATCCACCCGGATAAATCGCTATCCAACGGATAAGTGTTGACAAAACAAACCACGCTATCCACTTGTTTCGAACCAACCGGGTCCAGAACCATAAATTTTATATAGAGTTACCGCTAACATAAAAAGGAAAGATAACCGCAAGAAAACCTACAGTGCAGCTAACCGCAAGCAAAATGGCACTCACGTAATCGTCCGGGTAGTTGCCAAAGAAGCACTCCTGTAAGTAGTGCTTACACATTATATTTACCCGCCATCTAATGATCGTAGTTCTTCCTTATCGGAACCAGATGATATTACAATGCTAGTCAGTGTATTGCGTGGCTTCTGGCTGGGCGCAAGTGAGGAAACAGAGTGACACATCATCTATTTGAAAGTGAAGAATGATCATCGCAGTAAATTTCCAATTTAAGCAATTGGAAAGAAGAAGCCTGAAAAAAACAGGGCTTCAACGGGATTCGAACCCGTGACCTCCGCGATACCGGTGCGATGCCTCTACCAACTGAGCTATGAAGCCAAAACATTGGGAGCGAGGTCAATTTGGTGAGTTCATATCTTCCCGTGCAGTGAAAATATGAATTATTTCATATATACGTCACTTTATTTCACTGCACGGGAAGATATGAACTCACCAAACTGACCTCGCTCCCAATATGTGCCTTCATAGCGCAGTTGGTAGATCACGCACCGGTATCGCGGAGGTCACGGGCTCGAATCCCGCTGAAGCCCTGATTTTTTCAGGCTTCTTCTTTTCCAGTTGCTTAAATTGGGAAATTTACTGCGATGATCATTCTTCACTTTTATCTACAACCGCAGTACAAATATGAATTATGTCGTATATACGTCACATCATCGATTTGTTGCCTAAACTACAATACAGTAGTTAGCTAAAAAACGCACTTAGCAATTTTCCTTCGCACAAAACCCCGAGGACGTCTTCGGTTAAATTCATGAGTTTTAACTAACTCAACAAAAAAATAATTTTCATTACCATAATGGATATTATTTGACTGTTTCGCACCAGGGACACTTTAAGGTCCTTCAGATATGGCAATGTATCATCGGCAGTAAGTAAGGAAACAAAGTTGGTTTTCAGTTTAAGCACGGTACTTGGTTTGGTAACTTGAACTTTGTATCTGATCGAAAACAAAGAATATTAGAAAGTATAGTAAATAAGAAGCTCAAAAACAACAAAAAACACGACCATCAGAGCTACAAATATATTACTTCGAACTCAACAGCGAGAGCACTTAACAAGTACGAGAAAATTCGCCTCGAGAAGTTAAATAAAGCACATTTCAGTTTGTTGGGAACTGGAATATGGCAGAAGAGAAATACTTATATTGATGCAGAATATTTCTACAGCATTGTTGTTGGACCATTCATATATGTGTCTCCTGGATGACATCATGCATATACGATAATATGTAAGGTTTAAAGTGACTTCTATACACTTACTTTACTGCCTGTATTTTGCCGTCATTTGTCTCCTTTATTTCACGGTAAACCCACGTGACAACTATGAAACGAAAAGAAAATTTTGAAAAAGAAAGAAAACAGCGTTCGTACACGTGACACGCGTACTTGAAGGTTTTCTAGTGATAATACTAAAAACCAGCGCAAAAGGCCTGTGGTAGCTGGAGTAAAGATCGTAGAAAATTTGAAACTTTATCTCGAGATGAACACAAGAAACAACAAAACTTTTACACCACGATTCCTGAGAAAAATTCTTACTCAAACCTCTTCACTGTAAATCATCTTTGTTTAGAAATGTCAAGCCCTCAGAATATTATTTTGGATTTGTCTTGACGAAAATTTCTGAGCTTCAGCGTGCCACAGAACTGCTTTGTTCTCGAGTATTCAACTGCCATGCGCGGAGGCAAATTAACAACAGGCAAAACGAGCATAGATATCTTTCTCAAGGTATTTTCATTGTAGGAAACCGGTTTGACAAGTAAGTTGCAGTCTTCTAAGTTTTCCAACCTCAATTTTAGCTTACATTTGTTTTGTGAAAAAAAAAAGAAAAATTCAAAATGAACTTGAAGTTATCCGCAAAACATTTAAAAAAGGTAGTCAACCCAACCTTTGTATTGAAATGATTAGTGTTCATAAGATTATCTGGGACTGTTCAGCTGTAGTTCAGTGCGAAAAGAAGTCTCGTCTAAAGTTCTATTACTATGACCATGGAATGCTTACCAAATGTGTGATATGATTCACTCGACAGTGGCACTGATAGAAACGTGAATGGTTGATACTTAAAAGATTCGTGGCTGCAGTTAGAACAAGTGATCTAATGAAGAGAAAGAAAGACTCAGCGACAGTTATGATTCAGGCTTGTTTAGCTGAAAGTGTCCTGCACAAAGGCATTAGAGAAGATATCCGATAACGATGTTGGTTAGGTCTTCCTCACAGAAAATTGAACACATTTGCAGATCAGATGATGATAAAATATTGGTCTAGTATTGTCAAGCAGAATCTGGTGCACACACCAGAATAGGTGTCTCACACATTATTCAAGGACAAATGTCTTGCTCTTCAGAAAAATGTCGAAAGTTAGTATATTACAGAAATGATTTATTGTTAGGTCTGTGAGTACGTAAGTTATCCAACTTTACCTTGCTTTGCAGTTGTCCTTGGAACGTATCAACAATGAGAGAATCGTTATTTCTGGTGTACTCTCTGAAAAATAGATCAATGAAAAACGGATGACTTTGACAGCCAAAAGTTACATACTAACCTTACTTACCATGAATAAACACATGGAGTTCTTAATAATACCGACTAGGCGACGTTTGAAAGGAACGCCAATTCCGATCACGCTTCGAACTTACTGAGAGTTTTCGATCAGGGTTTAATGTCTAGTTTCTAATGTTTGGCAGTTTACATGTATTGTTTTCGGCCAGTGAAACCAAGGGCTTAGCATACCCACCTCCATCTCTGTTCTGCGGAACTGCTCTTTTTACAATGGTCGCCCGATGAGGAGTCAAAGCCTGCACAGTTGAGTTCTTGATGAAGGCCATCGAGAAATAATGCGAGGAATTCATGACAGTCATGCTTAGGAAACGGAAAAAAGCAGAAATACGAAAATAACGTTCAATTTAATAAATTACTTTTCAGTTTTCGGCTAAGTTTTAATCTTTTTTGGGCTCATTACATGCAGACAATGAATAAAAGCGGATCTACTTAGAGCGGTATTTTGTGTAGCTGTTATCAGGTATTTCTCACAGACCAGGATCCGCTTTCTGATACTAATTTGCTAAATGTGCTTCAGTTGTTTGTTTCTATGTTACCTGTCTCTGTGGTGTAAGCTGATTGCTAAACTGTGAAGTGAGTGCGGTATAAAGATCTGTAGGATCACACTGAAGATAGGAGCCACTCCAGACTTTAGTCACCAGTTCACCCAAGGCCTTGCTCAACAAATGCTGTCAAGAATGAACATATTCTCGTGTGTTCATTGGCTACTTTTTATCGTCAATAAGCGGACAGACACATGAATTTCTAATTTATGTGATGCGGCAACGAGCGAGAGCGGACAATTTGACAGTTTGTTAACTTAAAAAAAAAACAAATTGACGTGAGTTTTTCATGAGTCTGTCCTGTTATAGACAATGAGTTTCGTCATAAACATCAACTGAAAGTAGTCTGCGGATCCACTCGGCTATCACCTCGACAGCTACTTTGACAATGTTATGACGAAATTCGTGATCAATAACAGGACAGACGCATGAAAAACTGACGTCAATTTGTTAAATACATGCATACATACTTACATACATACATAACATTTGTAAATTAATTGTGGACACTCAATTAAAAGCTAACATAATTGATCAATAAAATAACTAAAAGCTGAAATTGATAAATAAAATATTTACAAATTGAAATAAAGTTTACAATTAACCGTAAAAAAAAATTATTTACAATTCTAATCATATCCAATTTGCTAACTGTAGCCTATTAACATTACGAAATTAGTTAAAAATAAAAATAATTTAAAAGGGACTAAAATCAGAAGACTCGGTCAGGACTGGCACACTTGACAATTGCAGCTCCTGTCCAATAACTCTTTTATGTCCATTCCTCGGATTGCATCTTTGAATGCTTTAAGGCTCTTTTTTGACGTAATTTAATATTCATTTTACTCCATAAATAGGGTCCTAGATATCGGATACTATGTTTGCCGTATTTTGTAGTTTTAACTCTAGGGATAGAGAAATCTTTGTTACGTAAATTGTATTTACTACTTGAGATAGAGAAAATGTCAGTCAAAGTCTTGGGTACTAAATTATGCTTTACTTTATACATTAAAATTAAAAGGTCTTGTAGTCTATGTTGTAGCTTGTAGCCTCGCCTCCCCCACCCCTCTACCCCTGCAAACGATCCGGGCTGTTTGGTTTGGCAAGGTAACGTATCTTCACAGATGGCGTTCGAGGAAGAAGTCTCCTAATAAATCAAAACCAAACCAAACGGCACAAAGAGACATTGCAAAGATCCTCTACACAGAAACAGGTCGCCTGAGCAAAACGACAGAATTTTTCCTCCATGTTGTTACATTTAGTCTTCAGTAGTTGGTAGTTTGTTCGAAGAACGAGTTAACTTTGATAACTTTGTTTGGTCTATCTGATACATTCTCACCTGACTGTTCTTTGGGTTTTTCTCTGTCACTGTTTTGTGTCCTCCACCTATAGCAAGACGCACAATGAAGAAAGGTTATCCATTAGAAATAAATCAAGACGTAGGAAGCAAAAAAACCTTTAGAGCTATTGGGGTGTTTGACTCTGTAGTCAATCTTCAATTGCTTATAGTAATTTCATCTCACTTTTTCGATAAAATCCTACCTAAGAAGAATCTGCAGAATGGCGTGACACTGAAGAGGCACTGTAAGCCAGCGTTCACAAAACAAGTGTTCCCAAGGTTCTCAAGTCCACAGACTCCTGCTACAGGATCCCGGAACTCTGCAACATAGGAAATGTTTTACAACAATGATAACTGCAAATTACATTAAAAACGGAAATCGGATGACGGTGGGAAAACAGTTTTTATTTGCTTTTATTTGAAATGCCACCGTGTATTTCGTCGTCAAATCATACTTTGCTATAGGAAGGAATCAATTTCCAACACTTTCCAAAGCCTGTCACTCTAAATTTACCAAACCGATCGTGATGAGTTGGACTTTACTCCACTTCTGATGTCATCACTTTTGACCAAAATTGGAATCATCTATACTCAAATTCTGCAGGACGAAAAGGTCTTTCTCATGATATCCAGATCAGGGTGATGAGCAACAATGGAGCCTGAAAAATCCACGAAAATCCACAGAAATTTGAGTGAAAAACTCAGCGCAAACTTTCGTGCGACTACACGAGGCTAATCCATGCCTGTCTCAATGGTGCTTTCTCGGAATTTTTTTTTGAACCGGAAGCAAGCCCAGTAGAAGGTCAACCACTTTAGCAAAAAGACAAAAAAGAGAAGAAGGATAAAGCGGAAAGAAAATTTCAAAAAAGCCTTAAGACCTAGGTCACTTTCTCGTCTCTGCGCATGCCCGAGCAAAAATGTCGTAAAAAGCGACGTTTGTGGAAAGAAAGGCACGCTGTGTCTTGTTGAGTAGATTGCTGATTTGGCACACATCCAGCCTGAAAATCTTCAAAATGTCCAAGAAATGGGTTTTTCAGTTTGCAAAAACCTCTGAGTTAACAAGAAACTCTTTGAGTAAACATAGCATAGAAAAATTCAGGATACCAGTAATTAAAATTGGTTTATCAAAACCAATGCAAGAATAACCTAAGTTCTTAACACCAAATTATTGTTCTTGTCATTGTTAAGTCAGCAAATGTTCATCATAGAGTCCTTGCGCTACACTGTTCAGAACTCTTGTTGTTTTTTATCTTCTTCACAAAATCGGATATTTGAATTGATTTGGACGAGGTTTACAGGAAGTCTCTAAAGCGGCCTTCACACGGCAAACTAAAGTTGGCAAACTCGTGTTGGAAAACTTCAAAAAGTTGGCAAACTCGTACCTTTACACGTCAAACTCGCGTCAGATCACAACACAGTGGCATTCACGTAGAGTTGCCGCTTGGGTCCGTTGGTCTTATTTTATGTAAATCGCCGGATAAGAAACAGAAAGCGCTGCAAAAATATAAATATTTGGACGAAACAGTATATCAGCAGAAATCCCACCCTTGGAGCGTACAGTCACAGCTGCTCCATTTTTGTTTTCTTGTTTTTTGTGTCTTTGTGTGCTGGAGACGAAATGTCCCACAAATCGGGACAATTATGAATTTCCTCGATGAATCGAAACGTTGCCTCACCTTCGTCAAGTCCGTCCGCCATTTTGGAAAGTGTCACGAAAATCACGTGAATAGAGCGCGTGCTTTTATTGGTTGACAGCTACCAAAACACGTAATCCAATCGTTCACACGTCAGATACGAGTTTACCAACACGAAAAAGTTGGTGAGAAAGTTAGCGAGAATAGAGGCAAGTTCTATTTGTCGCCAACAGTTTGCCAACGTGTTTGCCGACTGCACGGTGTTTGTGCCGTTCACACACACCAACTTGAGTTTGCCCACGCGAGTTTGCCAGCTTTAGTTTGCCGTGTGAAGGCCGCTTTAGCTTACCTTCAACTGTAACTGGTGATTTGTCACTCGGATTCTTTTTGGTGCTAACCTCTTGTATTCTGCAAAACAAAGAAAAAAGTTAAGCTGATAACCATAGTTGTCTTTCATTTGATGGTGGGGGCAACTCTAATCTAACCCCAAGTCAAAATTCGCTTTTATGAGAAGTTTTAAACTCAGTACTTTGTTCTACCTCGTGTCTTTAATTTGTGTTGACTCGCTGGTGTTACTCGAAGAACATGCTGTGGCAACTGGAACATTCTTTGGATAAAGAAATTAAGCGGTCGTTAGCTAGGATATGTGGCGTACAAGTATTCGGAAATACAGTACTAAATTTCATGACC
>JAHPZR010044235.1:12500-17537 GCA_019787425.1 Platygyra sinensis
ACTGTACGCTCCAAGGGTGGGATTTCTGCTGATATACTGTTTCGTCCAAATATTTATATTTTTGCAGCGCTTTCTGTTTCTTATCCGGCGATTTACATAAAATAAGACCAACGGACCCAAGCGGCAACTCTACGTGAATGCCACTGTGTTGTGATCTGACGCGAGTTTGACGTGTAAAGGTACGAGTTTGCCAACTTTTTGAAGTTTTCCAACACGAGTTTGCCAACTTTAGTTTGCCGTGTGAAGGCCGCTTTAGAGACTTCCTGTAAACCTCGTCCAAATCAATTCAAATATCCGATTTTGTGAAGAAGATAAAAAACAACAAGAGTTCTGAACAGTGTAGCGCAAGGACTCTATGATGAACATTTGCTGACTTAACAATGACAAGAACAATAATTTGGTGTTAAGAACTTAGGTTATTCTTGCATTGGTTTTGATAAACCAATTTTAATTACTGGTATCCTGAATTTTTCTATGCTATGTTTACTCAAAGAGTTTCTTGTTAACTCAGAGGTTTTTGCAAACTGAAAAACCCATTTCTTGGACATTTTGAAGATTTTCAGGCTGGATGTGTGCCAAATCAGCAATCTACTCAACAAGACACAGCGTGCCTTTCTTTCCACAAACGTCGCTTTTTACGACATTTTTGCTCGGGCATGCGCAGAGACGAGAAAGTGACCTAGGTCTTAAGGCTTTTTTGAAATTTTCTTTCCGCTTTATCCTTCTTCTCTTTTTTGTCTTTTTGCTAAAGTGGTTGACCTTCTACTGGGCTTGCTTCCGGTTCAAAAAAAAATTCCGAGAAAGCACCATTGAGACAGGCATGGATTAGCCTCGTGTAGTCGCACGAAAGTTTGCGCTGAGTTTTTCACTCAAATTTCTGTGGATTTTCGTGGATTTTTCAGGCTCCATTGTTGCTCATCACCCTGATCTGGATATCATGAGAAAGACCTTTTCGTCCTGCAGAATTTGAGTATAGATGATTCCAATTTTGGTCAAAAGTGATGACATCAGAAGTGGAGTAAAGTCCAACTCATCACGATCGGTTTGGTAAATTTAGAGTGACAGGCTTTGGAAAGTGTTGGAAATTGATTCCTTCCTATAGCAAAGTATGATTTGACGACGAAATACACGGTGGCATTTCAAATAAAAGCAAATAAAACTGTTTTCCCACCGTCATCCGATTTCCGTTTTTAATGTAATTTGCAGTTATCATTGTTGTAAAACATTTCCTATGTTGCAGAGTTCCGGGATCCTGTAGCAGGAGTCTGTGGACTTGAGAACCTTGGGAACACTTGTTTTGTGAACGCTGGCTTACAGTGCCTCTTCAGTGTCACGCCATTCTGCAGATTCTTCTTAGGTAGGATTTTATCGAAAAAGTGAGATGAAATTACTATAAGCAATTGAAGATTGACTACAGAGTCAAACACCCCAATAGCTCTAAAGGTTTTTTTGCTTCCTACGTCTTGATTTATTTCTAATGGATAACCTTTCTTCATTGTGCGTCTTGCTATAGGTGGAGGACACAAAACAGTGACAGAGAAAAACCCAAAGAACAGTCAGGTGAGAATGTATCAGATAGACCAAACAAAGTTATCAAAGTTAACTCGTTCTTCGAACAAACTACCAACTACTGAAGACTAAATGTAACAACATGGAGGAAAAATTCTGTCGTTTTGCTCAGGCGACCTGTTTCTGTGTAGAGGATCTTTGCAATGTCTCTTTGTGCCGTTTGGTTTGGTTTTGATTTATTAGGAGACTTCTTCCTCGAACGCCATCTGTGAAGATACGTTACCTTGCCAAACCAAACAGCCCGGATCGTTTGCAGGGGTAGAGGGGTGGGGGAGGCGAGGCTACAAGCTACAACATAGACTACAAGACCTTTTAATTTTAATGTATAAAGTAAAGCATAATTTAGTACCCAAGACTTTGACTGACATTTTCTCTATCTCAAGTAGTAAATACAATTTACGTAACAAAGATTTCTCTATCCCTAGAGTTAAAACTACAAAATACGGCAAACATAGTATCCGATATCTAGGACCCTATTTATGGAGTAAAATGAATATTAAATTACGTCAAAAAAGAGCCTTAAAGCATTCAAAGATGCAATCCGAGGAATGGACATAAAAGAGTTATTGGACAGGAGCTGCAATTGTCAAGTGTGCCAGTCCTGACCGAGTCTTCTGATTTTAGTCCCTTTTAAATTATTTTTATTTTTAACTAATTTCGTAATGTTAATAGGCTACAGTTAGCAAATTGGATATGATTAGAATTGTAAATAATTTTTTTTTACGGTTAATTGTAAACTTTATTTCAATTTGTAAATATTTTATTTATCAATTTCAGCTTTTAGTTATTTTATTGATCAATTATGTTAGCTTTTAATTGAGTGTCCACAATTAATTTACAAATGTTATGTATGTATGTAAGTATGTATGCATGTATTTAACAAATTGACGTCAGTTTTTCATGCGTCTGTCCTGTTATTGATCACGAATTTCGTCATAACATTGTCAAAGTAGCTGTCGAGGTGATAGCCGAGTGGATCCGCAGACTACTTTCAGTTGATGTTTATGACGAAACTCATTGTCTATAACAGGACAGACTCATGAAAAACTCACGTCAATTTGTTTTTTTTTTAAGTTAACAAACTGTCAAATTGTCCGCTCTCGCTCGTTGCCGCATCACATAAATTAGAAATTCATGTGTCTGTCCGCTTATTGACGATAAAAAGTAGCCAATGAACACACGAGAATATGTTCATTCTTGACAGCATTTGTTGAGCAAGGCCTTGGGTGAACTGGTGACTAAAGTCTGGAGTGGCTCCTATCTTCAGTGTGATCCTACAGATCTTTATACCGCACTCACTTCACAGTTTAGCAATCAGCTTACACCACAGAGACAGGTAACATAGAAACAAACAACTGAAGCACATTTAGCAAATTAGTATCAGAAAGCGGATCCTGGTCTGTGAGAAATACCTGATAACAGCTACACAAAATACCGCTCTAAGTAGATCCGCTTTTATTCATTGTCTGCATGTAATGAGCCCAAAAAAGATTAAAACTTAGCCGAAAACTGAAAAGTAATTTATTAAATTGAACGTTATTTTCGTATTTCTGCTTTTTTCCGTTTCCTAAGCATGACTGTCATGAATTCCTCGCATTATTTCTCGATGGCCTTCATCAAGAACTCAACTGTGCAGGCTTTGACTCCTCATCGGGCGACCATTGTAAAAAGAGCAGTTCCGCAGAACAGAGATGGAGGTGGGTATGCTAAGCCCTTGGTTTCACTGGCCGAAAACAATACATGTAAACTGCCAAACATTAGAAACTAGACATTAAACCCTGATCGAAAACTCTCAGTAAGTTCGAAGCGTGATCGGAATTGGCGTTCCTTTCAAACGTCGCCTAGTCGGTATTATTAAGAACTCCATGTGTTTATTCATGGTAAGTAAGGTTAGTATGTAACTTTTTGGCTGTCAAAGTCATCCGTTTTTCATTGATCTATTTTTCAGAGAGTACACCAGAAATAACGATTCTCTCATTGTTGATACGTTCCAAGGACAACTGCAAAGCAAGGTAAAGTTGGATAACTTACGTACTCACAGACCTAACAATAAATCATTTCTGTAATATACTAACTTTCGACATTTTTTCTGAAGAGCAAGACATTTGTCCTTGAATAATGTGTGAGACACCTATTCTGGTGTGTGCACCAGATTCTGCTTGACAATACTAGACCAATATTTTATCATCATCTGATCTGCAAATGTGTTCAATTTTCTGTGAGGAAGACCTAACCAACATCGTTATCGGATATCTTCTCTAATGCCTTTGTGCAGGACACTTTCAGCTAAACAAGCCTGAATCATAACTGTCGCTGAGTCTTTCTTTCTCTTCATTAGATCACTTGTTCTAACTGCAGCCACGAATCTTTTAAGTATCAACCATTCACGTTTCTATCAGTGCCACTGTCGAGTGAATCATATCACACATTTGGTAAGCATTCCATGGTCATAGTAATAGAACTTTAGACGAGACTTCTTTTCGCACTGAACTACAGCTGAACAGTCCCAGATAATCTTATGAACACTAATCATTTCAATACAAAGGTTGGGTTGACTACCTTTTTTAAATGTTTTGCGGATAACTTCAAGTTCATTTTGAATTTTTCTTTTTTTTTCACAAAACAAATGTAAGCTAAAATTGAGGTTGGAAAACTTAGAAGACTGCAACTTACTTGTCAAACCGGTTTCCTACAATGAAAATACCTTGAGAAAGATATCTATGCTCGTTTTGCCTGTTGTTAATTTGCCTCCGCGCATGGCAGTTGAATACTCGAGAACAAAGCAGTTCTGTGGCACGCTGAAGCTCAGAAATTTTCGTCAAGACAAATCCAAAATAATATTCTGAGGGCTTGACATTTCTAAACAAAGATGATTTACAGTGAAGAGGTTTGAGTAAGAATTTTTCTCAGGAATCGTGGTGTAAAAGTTTTGTTGTTTCTTGTGTTCATCTCGAGATAAAGTTTCAAATTTTCTACGATCTTTACTCCAGCTACCACAGGCCTTTTGCGCTGGTTTTTAGTATTATCACTAGAAAACCTTCAAGTACGCGTGTCACGTGTACGAACGCTGTTTTCTTTCTTTTTCAAAATTTTCTTTTCGTTTCATAGTTGTCACGTGGGTTTACCGTGAAATAAAGGAGACAAATGACGGCAAAATACAGGCAGTTAAGTAAGTGTATAGAAGTCACTTTAAACCTTACATATTATCGTATATGCATGATGTCATCCAGGAGACACATATATGAATGGTCCAACAACAATGCTGTAGAAATATTCTGCATCAATATAAGTATTTCTCTTCTGCCATATTCCAGTTCCCAACAAACTGAAATGTGCTTTATTTAACTTCTCGAGGCGAATTTTCTCGTACTTGTTAAGTGCTCTCGCTGTTGAGTTCGAAGTAATATATTTGTAGCTCTGATGGTCGTGTTTTTTTGTTGTTTTTGAGCTTCTTATTTACTATACTTT
>JAHPZR010044236.1:0-11436 GCA_019787425.1 Platygyra sinensis
GGGAGAGATTTTATGATACTTTGAATTTTCAACAAAGTTGTATGATTTGTATTGGCCGCCATGTTGGAGGGCATACTCTTGCACTCCAACATGGCGGCCAAAACTACTTTTTGCCTATATCTTGTTAAATGTTTGATAGTTACGTTCAGATGTGCTATAAACATTACCATATCATCTTCTCAACATTTTCCTTGAAGTTTAAGTGCAAAATTTGTGTCAGAAAACGGTAATTCATAATTTTAAAAAAATCAAGTTTTGGTCACATGGCCAGCTACGGTTTTTCTCATTTTGAGCAAATGGTGCGAGTTTGAAAAACCAAATCACTATTATTATGTTTAAGAAATGACCCACTAATAGTGTTTTGAAGGCAAAATCATGTAACTTTCATTTTCATAAAAACTATGTCACATGACCTCTTAGTGCAAGTGGCCTATTGGTTTTGGTTTTACTTCTGATTGGATGAAAAAGTGGCGCGAATCTTTTAAGCCAATCGTTTGGCGTAGAAAGTGCAAAACCAATTACTTTTCGAAACTCAAATGAAAACCGCTCTAATATGTTATAGGAAAAGGTGACGTATTTTTACTTTTTAATGACCTTAGAGTGCACGCACTCATTTCTCACATAAATGTGTTACCGTTATTTCTGAAGTTAAGAGTGCATTACCTTTGTTTGTTTTCCGTTCAACGCCTCTTCCTTGTCTGTTACTGTGGATGTAATAGTGTCCATAGTGTCCTTGACCAACAGTTTATTGAACTCGTCTAGGATCAATTTAGAAGATAAACCTGATTAAGGAGCTCACTTTTTTCATTTTTCAACATCAAAATACTCTCAATTTAGTTTCTCATGTTACCACTATTTACCTCCAAGTTTGCTGTTCTGATCATTGCACATATCAGGCGGTAATTTAACCTCTGACTGACGAGACTCGCTGGGTTTGACTTTAGACCTAATGCGTTCAAATAAAGAAAGAAAGAAACGAATTATAGAAATGGAGGAAGAAACGAATTTTAGTCACTAACCATTGTGTTTTGTCCCAGTGATTTCTTCAATCCTTTTTATAGAGTTCAACAAGATAGCAGCTTATTCACTGCTTGGAAAAAAATAACACATTATATTTCGTAGCCGGGAGGATCTTAATCATGTAAACTGCTCGACGAGTCTCTAGCTATCCAACAAAATCGACTAGAGAAATACCAAAATGAAAAAAAAGGCTTTTGTGCTGCTCACTAACTGTCTTTTTTTTAAATCACACAGTGCTGGAGCCCGGGGCACATCGAAGTGAACTGGAAAGAATCAACGAAAAGAAACGTCACGTCATAAACATTGCAGTAATCTGTCGAAACCTAATCATTTGTACAACACTGGTAATAAAAAATGCAAAGCCTGAGCTAGATGATTATCACGGATAATAGCAGCCTGGGTCCAAATTCCAAATAACTTATCTCGCTAAACTAAAAAACCTTGATAGCAACGGAATGATCTCAAACCTGAACTTACTTTTTGCAGCCTCCAACTGGTCCAAGCTTTTCGCTAGCAAGCTTGCTGTTTTGAGCTTTTAGTCTTTCAACCTGAGTCTAAATTAACACATCAAAAGTGACGAGTGAGTCTGACTCAGTTTCATATATAGGAACACCACGCATAAGCCACAACAATTTTCCAGCTAAAAGAAGATTTTGGTACCTCTAAGTCTCCCTTCTCCTTCTTCAGAGCTGCAATAATTTTCCAAGCATCTGATGCTAATTTGTCCTGCCAGGAGAATATTTTGATTAAGATTACTTGCAGGGAATAAAGCGGGGCTGAAATTAACTCTTACAGAAATTTAATTTAACTCAGTGAAAATCTAAAGCGAACCTTTTCAAGAGCCTTCAGCTGGGCTAAGAGCCGAGTTTGTTTCTCATTTAGAGCTTCTTGTTGGAACATCGCTACCAAAGAACTGACTTGTTTTAAAGTTTCCACTTGTTCTTTAGTCAAACCAGGCTCGGGTTTGTCTTTCCTCTGATTTTGCACAAACTTCTGTGGTTCTTTGAAGATGAAAAACGAGGTCATAAGCGAAGACCAAGGCTAAAGTCGGTCAAAGAAAGCGTAAGTTAAAACTAACCTTTCATAGTTATTGGCAACTTCTCAGCTTCCTCGACTTTCATATTCTCTCGATACGTACAGCTAGTTTTGAACTATTCACAACCATTCGGTAAACCAAAGTTTTTTTCGCAGATTCAAACAAACGTTTTGTTGTTGTGGCGAGGTTCATTGACGCGACCAACGGGCTTTGTGACGTCATATTTTCCTGCGCGCGCCAAACTTCGAACTCGTTCCCTGAACGAGGCTTGAACCAGCTGCCGGTCCTTTACCTGCAATGAAAAAGCATTTTTGCATCCCTAGATTAAGAATATATCTAGCCACGCAGTTCAGAAGCAAATTTAAGAAAATAGATAAGTGCTAATTATTCAATATTAACACAGAGCGATCCTATAAAAGGCAAGGACACGCCCCCTTTTAAGCACTTTGTTGGCTTTTTTGTGCAATGGTGGAAACCGAAATAACGGTCGCATAACATAGAAGTCGTAGAGAAATAGCTTTTTTTTTCGTTAAAACAACGGAGTCATTTACGTAGAATAATATAAGGTAAATTATAAAAACACAGTGAAAACAAAACTTATGTTAACACTTTCGAAGATGCCTTTGGAAGAACAAAATCGATGAATTTTTTTTTAAAATTTATTTTCACCAACGGTTACAGATTCACTGAAATTACATAATAGAACTAAACATTACGTAACTACACATTACAATCTACATACTGTAATACAATCTAACCAACAAATCTACAGTTCACTACTTGTAGCTTTGAGTTAAAAGATTTAGTTACATTAATATGCCATATTTACATACACTTCTTACGTTGTTTAAAACTTTCTATTGTTATTGAATGCTATTCCATATTGTTATCTAACGCACTACAAAATCCGATTACCTATTTGGACAAGCATAGATCAATTTGTTTCGATTTCATAAGTTTTTTTCAAAAGGCGCAAAAATTGTAACGGTTGGGGATTTTATCTCTCAACTTACAATTCCAAATATAGTATCTGCTCATAAGACAGGAGAACTGATTAATTTGCAGTTTTGTATTTGAACTGTCTGGTTTCAGCCCCAAAGCGTGGCAAGATAATTACCCTTTTGAATTAAAGAGGATGACTATAGCCATTGAAAAAAGGTTCCCCAGAAATGAGAGGTCACCTTGCGTTGCCAGAAAAGATAAAGCAAAGTGTCTGTTTCTTGCTTACAAAAGGTCCAATGATCATTATCTTTAATTGCAATCTTTTACAAAAAGGAATTTGTAGGCAGACGTCTATGGAGAAATTCAAATAGGAAAATCATATTAATTTTGGTACTTTCTGTGCATGTTCTCGTAAGCTGAAATGTTTTTAACAATCTATTTGTTCCTCATTGAGGTCGCAATCTCTATACCATTTTGTTTGGGATGAATTATCTTTTTCACTTCACATGGAACATTCAAATTTCGCCGCTGATTAACCGTAAAATTACAAAGCTGATGCATGCGATCAACGGGCTATCTGTTACCACTTATTTCAGCATGCTGAGAACGAAAACCAATGTTGTAAGAGGTGATTTTGGTAAGCCTGTGAACACAGACGTATTTTCGTGGGATATTTTAAAAATTCTTCAGATTTATGAGGCAAACAAAATGCAAAGTTATTCGTCAACCTGTATGCTGAGCAAATAAATTGGAAAAAAGCCTACTATGAAGAAACAAGAGAACTTGCAAAATGGCAAGTTTCTATACTTGTTTCTTAACCGCGTTTATCCTCTAAGGAACAAAGACACTCTGACATCAAAAGAATTAGACACTGCATTTTATAATTTTGAGTAAGCAGCTTGAATTCAAAAGACTCTCAAAAGATAGGCTTTCGCAAGTGTGGGAACAAAATTATGAAGTTGTAATTAACAAAGGAATTTTCTTTGTAAACTGTTCCCCTAAGGCTAATTGTTCATTTAGTAAAACTACAGAAAATTACACTTTTCGCTCTCTCCAGAATTTTAATCGGCACGCGCAACGCACTAAAATTAGACCTGAGTGAATAAGCCAATCAACCGGGAGCATTGGTCGTCCGTTGGGATTTGTGATTGACAGGCTGAGCATCTCAGGCTCGTTATATAGGATCGCTCCGTGTTTAAAATCGGTCCACAGAATTTCCGGTGCACAATGAAGATCGACAAAAGTTGTATCAAAGGGCAAATTGATTTATAAACAGTGATTGTTAAATTAACAGATGAAATGATTTTTGACGTTATTGGAGTCAGTTTTCTTTAAAAGTAGATACCTTTCTAAGATGGTCTACATTGGAAACTCCGGGCTCGGTTCACCGTGGTTCTTGAATCCAGTCCCTACGCTTTCGGAGAACTGCACCCGTGAAAGACCCCGAAAGAGCCAATCAGAATCGAGCATATCAAGAGTGGCGCTTCCTTGTCGGACAACAGTCACATAAAGTCAAGATTGTCATTGAGAATCGAAATAAGAGTACTTTTAATAAGCACGTGAAAACTGACTGTTTTAAAATGCTACAAGTTTAAGAAATGTGACATTTGCAAACGCAGAACATCGTGCGAATATGTGCGAATAAACTGTTGATGTCAGTTGTCAAATATGTTTATATTGAGTTTTATTTCTGCAAGATTATCTCATCTAAATATAGTACTGCTGTTTTGGTTAAAACTTGGCTTTCCAGTAACTAAATACTATGGGGATTTTCCTTCAAATGTTGGAAGGTTAGGACAGGAGCTAACGAAAACCTGACACAACCTGTTGAAAGCAAGAACTCGGTGAAGCGTGGCAATGGCTGAACTGTTTGGCGGGAAACAAGGTCACTGAAGCGCCGAACAGGTGGTAAGGTAAGGTTTCAAGATTAAGATTCTTTTAATTTAATATGAAGGTCAATGAACAGATAGAGTTCACCTTCATTTATCACTGATTCCAGACTCAAATATGTTTAATGTCGATTTTGCATGATTCGGTTGTTAATCACACAATCATTATAAGTCTCACAAAATGCGCGCCTCGGGCATTTTTTCGAGATTTTTGAATATTGTAGTTTCTCCAGAGCTTTATTTACGTTTATTTGTAAAACATATCATAACAAAGAGAGAATAGTACACAAGTTAACTGGCATAATATACTCAGTTGGAAAATTACTGCTTTAGTGGCCGATTGTATGAGCAGTTTTGCCTTGTGCCGGGTGAACTTAATTCATAGCGATAATGTCAGAATCTTTGAGGAGTGTCGAATCTTCTTTTACTTTGAACAGAGAACAATTGAATAACTTAACGAAGCGGGCCAGGGGCAATACGGTTAACGAATGTCAGTTACCTTCAACACTGAAACAGTCAGCTGCTCTTCAATAGTTCTCTTTCTAAGCATGGCCACACTTTCGTTCTTAAACTATGTGTCAGTAAATTGTCTTTGTAAAGGTAAAGGCTTATGAATGGTTATTCAGTTGTTCGACAAATTACCAACAGTAGGCTCCCGAGGTATCTCAGTATGAAAACTGTAATACTGAATAAAGTTTAGTGACCACGGAAATCTTTTGTTCTTGTAAGTGGATCTTACATCCTAGACCTTCCGGATGTTTCCATTCCAGCACAGTTACATGAAGAGGTTACCTGAGTAACAAAATATCAATTTCACTGGTTAATATTCACCGCAAATACTCTATTAACGGGAAAGAGTTTTATTTGTTACCAAGCAAAATGGTGTTCCAAATACATAAAACTGAAATCTTAATAATTCCAACAATATTTTAACAAGTCTATTAACTGCCGTGGCCGTTTTTGTCACCAGTTTTATGGAAATCGAAAAATTTGCGTTTATTTAGTCAAATAGGCTTTATCATAGAAGTGAAATAACCGCTGACCTCAAGAAGGTGAAAGTCTTCTAATTAAGCTTAGAAAAACTCTATTATGAGCGAGGCCACCCTATTTTTCAAATGTGTGCGTTGTGTAATGATACTTTGAAAATCTAGCGGCGAAGATAGAAACAAGTGTCCTGTTAGTAACATGGGTGGTTTTGAACAAAATTATTAGTTTGTTTGCACTAAACTGTCACATGTAAATTTGAGTTCTGTACTGAACCCAAAGTTTCCTTTCTTCTTTACATCAGTTGAGTTGTCTAAGCTGTCTGTCAGCCAGTTACTTGTGTTTCCTCTGGCTTTGAAATGTTCTTACAAGTTGTTAAAATCAGCACTGGAAATACAGAGATAAAAGGCATCACAAAATTTCGAACTGACTGGAACGACGAAAACATGAATGATTAATTAAATTTAAACCTCTTTTAGCATCTTGCTGCAGCAGTGATCTTGGCCAGAGGTTTTTCTTCAGAAAAACGTTGAATGCAGAGTTAAAGTGAAGTATCTGTTGGGGGAGGGGAGGGGAGGACAGGGGAGGAGAGGGAGGCAGAGTTGACAACAGACTGTAGCATGTGTTAACATACAGTCTTAAAATCAAGCTACCTGTTCAACATGAGACAAGCCTACACTAAAGAAAGATAGCTCTACAAGCTCCCGAAGAGCCCTTTAAAGAGAAACACAATATTTTACAATAACTGGTAAGTACCAAGGTTTTCCACGTTGCTTATGGTCAAGTGAATTTCAATAGCCTTCACACGGTTCATTGAACTTTGAACAAGGAGGTTTATATAGGTGAGTGAATCAGCAGGTACAGGTCACTATGTTCGTATTTCTGTCTATTCGGTGACTTATCCTATCATTAGAAAAACGTCCTCTGTCGGCAGTCCTATCCCAATAAAGAACAGTTAGCGGAATTCCGACCTCAACTTCCAAAACAATTCTTTTAATTTTCTGAGCGTTAAAAGAAATTTTAGTCCCTGTGTTAGCACCTGCTATGTCGGGCACCGAACTGAAAACGGTTTATTTTGTCTGTGTTAGTGATTCATTATAACAAGCAAAGGAGTATTGTCAACTGTTTCATTCTGCTCTCTGTAAAACCCATTAAACGTCACGTCATTGATTGACGTTAACTTGCAGACAAACATTTCTTTACTCATCTTTCGACTTGACCTTGTAAAATTATAAACGGTGGGTCAACCTAAGTGCATGGAATACGAACAGCCACATAACTAGGCAGAACCTGTTATCTTTTGAACTCTACAACTAAATATAACAAGCACAGTTCGTGAACTTGAAGTCATCGTAGATGGTTTTAATCAGTACTAGTTAATAAATAAAACTCATTATGGGGTTTCTGCTAGCACTCCCGCACGAAAATGAATGTGTAACTGATATACTTGGCAAACTTTCCAAAAACTGTGGGATTTTGCAGGGTTTCCTTTCTTTTAATCAATTGATCATCATTGAACTAGTCGGTCTGTCAATCTGTCTGTGTCTGTCAACTTATCAGTCAAATGATGTCTTTATGTCTTTGAAATGCCTCAGAAATAATTTCTTCAACCTTGCAGACCAAAGTTTCTCTTCCCAAGTACAGTTTTACTGAGGGAAGCGGGCGCAAAAAGGGGACATTAGAGAGTTTCAAGCCTCGTTCAGACTAGCGACATAGCGGTCATAATGACGTAAACATAACGACACAAAAAGGACGTTATGTCGTTATGCTCGCAGTGTGAACAGCCTGAGACAACGACAGCTTAAACACAACGACGTGAGGGAAATAACTGATCTTTTCCTTATGCTTTCAGTTTGTCCATGTTCACATTGTGACATAAGCTTTTTTTCGTTATGTCATTATGTTGTTATGTGTCTTATGTCGCTAATGTGAACGAGACCTAATTTAGGCCCGGTTCATAAGTCGCATTTCTGCTGTGTCGAATGCAATTCAAACAAAGGACAATGAAGCAAATCATCTCATTATCTATTGTCTCAATAGGCCTTTTGCAGCAAACAATCACATGATACAAAATCCGCCATGCTGGAGGGCAAGGGCGTAGCCAGGGGGGGGTCCTGGGGTGCCCGTGACCCCCCTTTGTAAGCCTTTTTGTAAGCAAACAACCTACAATATTCAGGTGACAATCTGATGAGTACCCTCTGAATGAGTCAGTGTGACCCCCCCCCTTTGAAAAATCCTGGCTACGCCCATGGAGGGCAAGCTCATTAGTGGGACATTAAAACAAAGGCCAGTCACGCTAGACTGGTTGACATCTCTTTGTTTTAAAGTTCCAGTGCGGGAATAATAATGAGCTTGCCCTCCAGCATGGCGGATTTTGTACCATGTGATTGTTGCAAAAGGCCTATTGCATTCGACACGACAGAAATGCGACGTATGAACCGGGCCTAAGAATACCCCAACAGCAACGGCAACGTTAACAAACATTGGCGGGGCACGTGCATTATAATTCTAGCTCGGCACATTTCTGTGTCGTCGTCTTGATTAACAACGTGCAATTGCCAAGTTCTGTGTTGTGTGGAGAACGTGAACCACGGCGGATAATTTTTACAATTTACATTTATCCGATTTTACGCTGCGTTCCATATAACCTTAACAAAGAGAAACAAACTAGATGACTTTAGAGTATCTCGAGATCTGTGGGTAGAATATAAATTAATTTTTTTTTTAATCGACGCTGTCCTCGGCATCGCCGTCTTAAAGGCGGCGAAATACGAGATACAAAAACCCTCAACTTGTCGCGCAACATTGTTGCGTTGCAAGTTTTCGTCGATGTTTCCCGTTTTTCACCTTGCGTGCTCAACTTGATCCGCAACAAAAGCATTTGTTGCGGGTTGAAGAAAGTTGATGCGAAAAGTAGAGCGCGGGTCTACTTTGAGCAACAAATTTTGGCTTTGTTGCTCGTTTTTCATCAAACTCACAACTTGTCGCGCAACAAATCTGCTCGTGCTCTAGCAAATCAACCAATCAGCGCGCCGCATTTCTTCAACCCGCAACAAATGTTTTTGTTGCGGATCAAGTGGAACTCCTCACGATACGGATCAAAGGGAGCAGCGCTCAAATCTAGGAGGGCTCCTGAACAGATGAAGACTCGTGAAGACATGCCTGATCTTTTAGGACTTTCCTCTCTCGTGTTTTCTCATATTATATCGCGAAAACTTGTTCTTCAACATCCCTCTGAGTGTTCTTCGACGTCTTTGAGAAGTTTTACGTATTTTATAGTAATTTTCAAAGTTTTTATTGGATTAGTGTTACTTCCCTATTGTAGTGTGATTATTATACAATAGTAAATAGGGTGGTCTATCTTGTATGGGGTCTCAGACCCTTTTATAGACCCTCCCTGGCATTTTTACTCTATTTTCATCCCACCCATGTATTCCCTTGCTGAAATTGTAATAAATAAATAAATAAATAAGTTGAGCACGCAAGGTGAAAAACGGGAAACATCGACGAAAACTTGCAACGCAACAATGTTGCGCGACAAGTTGAGGGTTTTTGTATCTCGTCTTTCGCCGCCTTAAGGTTATTCCTCACAATTGCACTGCGCATCCTTTCTACGCATAATTTATGGCGTCATTTAGTGCGCCCGCGTGCACGCGCATATTGAAAACATGGTGGATTTGCCTTGATATTGAGCGCTGTCAGTTGGAAAGTGGCTATAGCTCACCAACGAGCACGGGCACCCCAACTGACAGCGCGCAATATCAAGGCAAATCCACCATGTTTTCAATTTGCGCGTGCACGCAGGGCGCACCTACAATGACGCCATAAATTAATGCGTAGAAGGAATGCGCATGTGCAATTGTGAGGAATCACCTTAAGGCGGCGAAAGACGAGATACAAAAACCCGCGACTTGTCGCGCAAAACTACATCATGCATTTACTACCTTTCTGTGTATTTTTTTGCGTTGCAAGTTTTCGTCGATGTTTTCGCCGTTTTTCACCTTGCGTGCTCAACCTTATTTATTTATTTATTTATTACAATTTATCAGCAAGGGAATACGATGCTGTGGGAGGAAATATAGAGTAAAAATGCCAGGGGAGGGTCTATAAAAGGGTCTGAGGACCCCATACAAGATAGACCACCCTATTTACTATTGTTAAATTAATCAATCACACTAACAATAGGGAAGTAACACTTCAAGCCTAATTAAAAACTTTTGAAAATTACTATTAAAATACGTAAAACTTCTCAAAGACGTCCGAAGAAACACTCAGAGGGATGTTGAAGAACCAAGTTTTTCGGCGGATATATAATATGAGAAAACACGAGAGAGGAAAAGCCCTAAAAGATCAGGCAATGTCTTGCACGAGTCTTCATCTGCTTCAGGAGCCCTCCTAGATCTGAGCGCTGCTCCCTTGATCCGTAATCGTGGAGGAGTTCCCCTTGATCCCGCAAACAAAAACATTTTGTTGCGGGTGAAGAAATGCGGCGCGCTGATTGGTTGATTTACGCTAGAGCACGAGGCAGATTTGTGTGCGCGACCAGTGGTGAGTTTGATGAAAACGAGCAACAAAGCCAAAAAAAAAAAATTTTTTTTTTCTGTATTTTGCTCAAAAGTAGACCGCGCTCTACTTTTTCGCATCAAACTTTCCTTCAACCCGCAACAAATGCTTTTGTTGCGGATTTTTCCCCCCCAAGTTGAGCACGCACAGGTGAAAAAACGGGAAACACTCGACGAAAACGTGCCAACGCACAACAATGGTTGCGCCGACAAGTTTGAGGGTTTTTGTGATCTCGTATTTCGCCGCCTTTAAGACCGGCGGATGCCGAGGCCAGCGTCGGATTAAAAAAAAAATTAATTTATATTCTACCCACAGATCTCGAGATACTCTAAAGTCAATCGAGGTTTGTTCTCCTCTGTTAGGTTATATGGAACGCAGCGTAAAATCGGATATAAATGTAAATTGTAAAAATTATCCGCCCGTGGTTCACGTTTCTCCACACAACACAGCACTTGGCAATTGCACGTTGTTTAATCCAGGACGACGACCACCAGAAATGTGGCCGAGCCAGAATTATAATGCACGTTGCCGCCGCCAATGTTTGTTTAACGTTAGCCGTTGCTGTGGGGTATTTCTTAGGGCCCCGGTTCATTTACCGTCGCATTCTGTGCCTGTCGAATGCTAATAGGCCCTTTTGCAACAAATCACATGCGGTAGCAAAATCCCCGCCATGCTGTGAGGGCAAGCTCATTATTTCTTGCCCGGCGACTGGGAACTTTAAATACAAAGAGATGTCAAAACCAGTCCTAGCGTGGACTGTGGGACCTTTGTTTTAAATGTCCCACTAATGAGCTTGCCCTCCATGGGCCGTAGCCAGGATTTTTTCAAAGAGGGGGGGGGTCACACTGACTTCATTGCAGAGGTACTCATCAGATTTGTCACCTGAATATTGTAGGTATGTTTGCTTACAAAAGGCTTACAAAGGGGGGTTCACGTGGCACCCCAGGCACCCCGCCCCTGGCTACGCCCCTTGGCCCTCCGTGCATGGCGAGATTTTGTATC
>JAHPZR010044239.1:0-7500 GCA_019787425.1 Platygyra sinensis
GACTAGTAATAGTTATCACTAAAGCTGCCCCCGCTTTCTTATATTTCTGCTCATTGAAACAATAATATTGAACGTTATTGTTCTAGTCAGATACTAAAAAAAAGACAATTGTCTTGATATGAACTCTTTTTTATATAAGAATATATTTTGACGTGACATCTTGGCCTCGCTACGAAAAGTGGTGTCCAGAGCACATGCACAATGTGCTGAACGCGATCCAGATCCAGAAACCAAACACTTGTACTTGATAGCCTAATAAATTCTAAATAAAACGAAAATGCCATAAGCTATAATGTAAGAATAATACAAGAATATTTTCAGCCTAAAATCGGCAGAAAAATAAGAATATTCAGTCTGGGCCGGAAAAATAACATCCTTAGAAAAGAAAAGAGTGTACGAGCAAACGTATCTCGAAAGCACAACAGAAGTGAAATGTAAACATAAGTAACGCGTTACAGTCGCCATATACGCAAATTAGAGTCAAGCTTTTTGTCCTCAATAAAAACGCCGCAAAACATTTACATTTGGATCCCTGCCGTAAGATTACTCTGTGAAAATAAGCCATCCAAATAAACGAGATGCCAAAGGAATATTTCAAACTTAATTCCTCCAGAGCTAACATTTGAGAGAACCTAAAACATATCTTGCAATATCAAGAGAAAAAAACTGGCAAAAAAACAGAGGTGTCAAACTCTGCCAATTACAAGCGGATAACAGCGGAAGCCACACAGAAATATGCCTCTAACGGCTTTACTCTGACGAAATGTCTCCCTGAAAACACAGGATTTATAGTGCTTAGCGAAATATTCAAAGATCCTCCGATCGTACCATACAAAAGGGGCAAAACTTCCTAAGCGGCTACTACACGTGAATGGGAGTCGCGCAGGCCTGTCACCTTATTGTTATCCTTGGGTAATTCTGACGATCGGAAGGTACTGTACTGATTTATCTATTTAGTCGCAAATGAACCACACTGGCCTCGAATTTCGATCTAGTATACTTCAGGACTCTCTGAGCTGTTTTTCTCCCAAAATCCATCTTCAGGATCTCTGAAAGCGTTTTCAATTTGTTTTAGATCATAATCTCGGCCATTTCGAAGCGAACTTATTTGATCGCGCTGAAATAGTAATGGAGGCCGGCAAATACAAACGCTTTTCAGGGACGCTTGAACTCGAGATCTAAACCAAGGACAAAGCTCGTGGCAAAGACGCCGATCCCGCAAGTCCTCGCGCCCGTGTCCCTTTGCTGGCCTCCCATGAGCGTTTGCGGGAAAAACGTCGATACCTTGCGGGCGTGCAAGCGATCAAATCGAGATTTTTTGCGGCTATATACCGGAAATACCTACATTCTCTCTTCTTCTCTCTCTATTACGCGGGGAGTCCTAAGGTGCCTCCTCGGGTTTTTGGCCCTCTGGGGCCAAAAACCCTGCGGGGGCAATAAATTTGTGGCCACTTTTTGTTTAAACACTCATGCAGTACTTGCAGTTTAATTTAAAATAATTTGCAGAGCTGTGCTCCAGAAGGGCTGAAGTGCCACAGGCACCTTAAGTTTACATTTGCGCGACTGGAAAAACTTGGGCACTCAGGATTTCATGGTTAGGAACCTTTGGGCTCTCGTAATTCTTAGAACACATAGCTTGAAACTGAAATACTGTACTTATGCTTTAGTTTACAATTCATAAAAACCAAATTTACCACTAAATCTGAGGCTACACATAATAGTTTTCCCAAGGCTGCTGCCTAACAGAAGCCCAGCAGCCTGGGGCACCCAAGAAAGTCCTTTGGGTGCCTAAGGCTTTGAAGCATCTCCCAAAACATTACTTGTTGGGCTCCTAACTTTTTGGCTTTTGCCCTTCAGGGCTCCTTGAAATATTGTTAGGCAACAGCCTTGTTTCCTATTAAAAAATTGGCCTGGTAAGTGGTTGAACCGATAGGATCTAGATTCTCTTAACTAGTGGGAAGGAAATGTATAAGGTCAGGTAACGAGAATTTGTATGTTCACATTGGACTTTGAAGTGTCAAAACTTTTCTACAGCAAAAAGTAAGCCAACCAATTAAAGCAAATTAGCATTTTATTACACAACTACAATGCAGCTTTCCGTGGATAGCCTGACATGGAACAAGTTGTGTATTCCATTTGCATCCCCAAAAAAGAAACTAAAAACTTGTGGGGGTGGTCAACCACATCTTAGATAGGAGGGGGTCACAATTTTATGATTTCAATGAGCAGATCTTCACAAGACAATTTTTCCATGGCAAAAATTCACGATATCTATCCAATATTCACAAATTCATTTCATTCCTCACGGGTGATATGAACTCAATAAATTGACCTTGCTCCCAATGTGTGGCTTCATAGCTCAGTTGGTAGAGCATCGCACCGGTATCGCGGAGGTTACGGGTTCGAATCTGATTTTTTTCAGGCTTCTTCTTTCCAATTGCTTAAATTGGAAAATTAACTGTGATGATCATTCTTCACTTGCATCTACAACCACAGTTCAAATATGAATTATTTCATATACTTCACATCATTTCATTCCTCACAGGTGAATATGAACTCAATAAATTGACCTCGCTCCCAATATGTGGCTTCGTAGCTCAGTTGGTAAAGCATCGCACCGGTATCGCGGAGGTCACGGGTTCAAATCCCGTTGAAGCCCTGATTTTTTTCAGGCTTCTTCTTTCCAATTGCTTAAATTGGAAAATTAACTGCGATGATCATTCTTCACTTGCTTTAATATTCACAAAGTTATGACAGGGTGTGTCAAATTGGATTCTTAGGGTGTAAAGGGTTTGGACCCTGACTCCATCTTGATCCATAAACACGAAATGAATTAAGAACTCAGCTAGCTACTGTAATATTCAGCCATCTTGACCTTATGCTTGGTAAATAAACCATAAAAATTATACTGTATATTGTGCTCCTAACTCTCGCTCACAAGGGAAAACATTGTGCAAGCAGATTTTCACACAACAGGGCAAACAAGGTACACATGTCAAGAAGATGGGAAATCTTACTTGATTACTGAAGAAACTCAGGAAGCTCTCCAAGGTTGGAATCACTTCAGACTGAGGAACTGGTAATCTGTTTGCAAAGCTCCACATGTCAAGACAAGTCACTCCACTACTTAACAGCTTGCTGGGAATCTAGGAAGGAGTGCATCAGAAACATCAGTCAAACCAAAGTTAAGTAGTAAGCATCAACAAGTGACACTGTTCTGAAGGCGCTTTTCAGACCAGAAACAAAATGATTTTCTAAGATTAAAAACACCAAATGGTAAAAGAAAAAACAAAGTGAGACTAAAGAGGATTATGACAAATTAATAACAACTGACAGATGTCAGCTTGAAGACATTGGACTTTTTTCAAGATGCAGCATCCATGACAGTTCTCAATAACAGAGCTCAGTCAGTTCGAGTTATTTTGGCCATATACAAAATTAACTTTAAACTGAAGAAACTAATAACAGTTGACTATGATAGAAAAGCACTAAATTAGGAGATACAATGTAATAATAAACCATAAAGAATCAAGGATGGAAAAAATTAACATGGATTACTGACAACAAAATGTGCAGAAGTTTGTTTTTACAGAATGCAATGTAACTGTAGTGCATATAGCTTCAGCCAATACTCAAAGAACAGTGCACATACTTTTTCAAGTTTGCTCTCCTCTTCAGCTGCAAATAGATTCAAGATGGGAAGTCTACCAGCCAATGCTTGAAACAGCACAGCTCTTATGGCACAGTAGTTATCACCCCTGATCTGACGGAGATGCTGACAGCCAGTGAGTGATGAGATGGAACTGTACCCCTGAGAAAAAATAGACTATTAGTATTATGTGCAGCTGGAATAAGTTTCTCAACTTTGTTTGTTTAAAATGTGTGTGTTTAGTTAATTGGTCACTCCCCATTGAGGTTTTTCAGGACCAATGTAAACAATGATAAAAAAAAATATTCAAATAAACATAACTAGTTGGCTATTTTCAAGTTTAGCCGAGAAGCTGAACTCGCGGCTGCTGAGAACAACATCAGCTAGCGGTCTGAACAGGATTTGAACTGAGAACCTGCGGATTTCAAATCCGGCACTCTAACCACTCAGCCACGCAGCCCCTGCAGATTAAAGGTGTTTATGTACCTCCAGGAGGTAATGTAAATATAGAGCTTGATATAAATAGATGTTATACAGGAGGATTTATTACAGAGCCATGGAAAAAAATCTACATTAAACGATTGGCTCAAACTACTGGAGCTTATCCCATCTTCTGTAACTTAAATTGACAGGAGTACTGCATGTCAACAACCCCCCCCCCCCCTCCACCCCTCCTGAATGGAATCCTAAAGCATTGTAAGGTTTCCTCCAGTATAAATTTGCCAGTACCCATTTATACACCTGGGTGGAGAGAGGAACTGTGAGCCAGGAATAGAAGGCAGTGACCCAGCCCAGGACTTGAACCTGGACTGTTGCTCAATACCAAGTCTAGCATTCTCACCATTAGCTCACTGTAGCTCCTGCAATGAGAACTTCTTTTATATAAATTATACCTTTTTCATTGCAAGTGATGTGGGGGTGTCACTCTTCCATTCCTGCAGAGCATAGTCCTTAATTGCTATTGGCTCCCGTACTGAGGCAACAGGCTTCAGAGCCACGTCATCACTCATAACAACAGGTTTGACACCAGCATCTTCACTGTCACTCTCGTAGTCTCCATCATAACTATCAGTCTCTCGCTTATCTCGTAACCACACTGAATCAGGCTCTTTTGACAAGTTGCTTTCATCTTCAAAGTTCTCACTGCTAGTGTATCCAGTGTCATGGTGACTTTGAGTTTCCACCAATGGAGGCTCCATGTCAATATCACCAACAGGATGACGATTAATATCATCTGAGTCTGTCTCACAGATTTCACCATCTGTACATAAAGAACCTAGACTATAGAAGCACTGTGGTTTAGGCAAAATAATGCCACACAGCATGCAATGCACTTCCGTTTTGGAAGCATTAGCCACAATATCATTTGCATCTGGAGCTCTGTGTTCACAGATGTTTGACTCTTCATCACTAGATTTTGCAGACTTTTTTCTGCGCGACCGATTGCTAGGTCTCTTTGCCAGAATGTTATCTAAGCTATCTGTGAAAACATTATTCCATGAACCACAATCACTCTTATTGCTTCCATTATCTGATGATGAATATGTGCGTGTCGTCTTTTCGGCAGAGCCTACATGTACAGAAGTGTCAAGTTTCCCATTGTCACAGTTAGAATTCTCAAATTTCATTTCTCTTTCTTCTAATTTCTCTGCTTTCTCAATTTTGACAGCCACAGTTTTTCTGCAACATTCACTAGACAATGCTTTCTTGACTATTTCACTTGAGTTACAGCTGTGAGCCCACAGAGATGGCCTCTGCTCAGGACAAGCTTGAGCTTGTCTTATGCCACTCTTTCTGAACAGGCTTTTGGGCTGATGCCACATCACTCGTGGATTTTTTGGCTTTTCTTCCACATTGGGCATTGGAGGTAACTGTTTTTCACCATCTGATGCAACACATTCTGTCAAGTATTGAGCACCCGTATTTAATTCAGGCCTTGAACCTGTCAAGGTGAATGTATCTTGATGTTTTAGTTTATCGCTGCTGTTAATTCCTTCACCCTCAAATAAAATACAAGCTTCTGGTCCATCTTCGTCCTCACAATTGCAGCCACTAGCTTCACCCTCCCTGTCATGTACACATGAATGATGAGATGTAAAGAGCACTCGTGGCTCTATCTTTTTCTCAGATGAGCTCTTTCTCATATTTGGTTCTCGTAATTTCTGGCTTGGATGCTGACCGATTGAAGTGATAATGTCACCTAAGAAATTCCTTTCTGGCCATGTTCTGTTCCCAAACAACTTGTCTCGGACATTTGGATCATTCCGAGATGACGATCTGAAGGACTGTTGTCTTTTTGATGAACTTACATGTAAAGGCGTTATTACAGGTCTGTTTGTGAATTGCTGCAGACAAAATCAAAGCAAACTAAGTTAAACCTGTCAGCAATGAAAAACAACTGACACTGTCTCTGGGATTCAAAACCTGCTATTAAAGAGTGAAACAATGACATTTTTCTGCCAGCCTGTTACATGGCTGCCCCTCCTTGAAAAGAGGAAATCTGAGAGCCACATCTGTGTGTTGCTGTTGTTAATCATGTTCAACGCATGAGACGCTTGCAGATTTCATCAAGTGTTATGTTTGTAAATTGTTGAACTCAGCACTTTGCCTTTTATCAGTGGCACTGACAAATATTTTGAGAGTTGGCAGTCAAACATTTTACTGTTAATAATCAAGTCCATTCTAGAAATACTCGGTATGCTAAACTTAACTTAGTTTGCCCTAAGTATATACGTGAGACAGAAGGTGGAAAGTCCTTCTTAGTTAGAGCCTGCAAACTTTGGAACACGTTATCTTTAGAATTAAGAAGTAAAGATTCTCTCCCTGCATTTAGGAGGAGCTTATTTAATGTAATTTTTAAAAAACAGCTTAGTTTAAATCATTTTAGTATTTAGATTGATATTAACTTAATTCATTATTTAATAGAATTTTTAGATTAGTATAGTATTGATTTAGATATTTGTATGCTGTAATTGTTTTCTAATTCAGTTTGAGGGCCACAAGTTTATTAGCTCTAAGCTATTTAGTGTTTACCCTCTATAAATAAAGTGTTGACTGACTGACTGACTGACTGACTGACTGACTGACTGACTGACTGACTGACTGACTGACTGACTGACTGACTGACTGACTTACTTACTTACTTACTTACTTACTAAGATCACAATCAAAATGTGTTAAACTTTGAGGGTAAGATTTTGACTTACAATGTTCAGTGAAGTTGAAAAGCCAGAGTAACAGAGGTAATCAGGATTTACATGTATATGTCGACAAAATTATTTGACAAGTGGTCCATTTCATTATCAGTGAACATTGAAAGGTCATTAACTAAACATATGTCATGCAAGATCATTTGCAGAGCCTCTCCACTTAGCTTGGACACAACAAAGGAAATGACTTAAAGTTACTTCATTTAAATACTGTTCCCCCTTTCTATCACGAGATACTAAAATACTGGCAGGAAAATAAACCCATAATCTCAGAAGACAATAATTATACCAAAGCAAAACGAAATAATCTGGAATAACCAAAACATTTTAATAAATAAACATATGATCTATTTAAAGCATTGGCACCAAAGTGGAATCACTCATATTAAGAACCTACCTAATGAAGACCACAGTTTCTTATCATACAACGTATTTCAACAAACTTTTCACTTAAAAGTCCCGTTCACAGCCTACTATGGTCTTATAAATGCTATTCCGCCCAGCTGGAAACGTGAAATCAAATCCACAAAAATGCCAATTGAAAATGAAAACGTGTCACAGGAATCCTCTTTGCCCAAAAGTATCACCACCCGTTCTGTTTATGTAGCAATAACAATCACTACTTTCAACCTCCAACCGCCG
>JAHPZR010044239.1:12500-14458 GCA_019787425.1 Platygyra sinensis
GCAAAGTTACTGCAATCATCTGCATATTAAAGCAATTGAGCTACAAGAGAACATCAATAATGAATAGTTTACATATCTTGCCATGCATGTGTTTGCTAAATTATGTTTATTCATGCCTTGAGATTATTTTTTCAGAAGTTAAACATGTGTCAAAACAATGAAAGAGATGTTGCCTGAACAAACAGACAATTTTGACAAGGCCTAGGATTGTATTTATTGGATCTGTGTCCAACACTAAAACTGAAAAAATATGTCAACAAAAATTAGCAGTAATTTTATGCAGAATCAAATGGAAAAATATTGATATGCAAAACTGATATTTTCATTATGTATATGGCAAGAGAAATCGAGCGACTTCTTTTCTGTGCTACCATACTGTCAAATAATTCCTTCTTATCTTCATGTGCAAGTGTGGATAAAGCCAGAATAATATTGTTACTAACAATAAAACGAAGGGATGAAAATCTACATTATCATATTATTTGAATTCAACATAATGTATTTACACCTTCACGCTATCGAAAGCTGTTGAGTCATGCATTCTCACAAAGTTTGTTGGAGTCAGAACGTTTTGTTTAAAATTAACCACGCTGTTTTGAAATGACTTGCGACAATTTATTAAAATAACCTAAACATTGCAAATAAAATACGCTTCAGTTAACTTTAATAATTCCCTTGTCAATGTTTAGAATGCACTCTGCAGGTGATCCTTGGGAACTTGCTGTTGGTGCCAAAAATGAGACGAGAACAGAACAATGACAAATCCATTGTTTCGAAATTGTAAACGGCCCACACAGTGAAAAATGCCCAAATTGCACCTATGCTTTGTGCTCTGGTTTGTGGTTAAACATTCCGTACTTCATGAATCGATTCACGCACAATTTAGTTTTAAACATGCATTTACAAGCCGACCAGAAATGCCAATTTAAAAAGCCGCAAAACGAATATTTGAACTTTCTTTGAATCTCTTCGACAAAATAATCGCAAATGAAAACAAGTCTACTGCATTGTAAGAGTAAGGAGATCAAAATATCTGATTTCTTCTAAGAGAGATATGATCTAAATTACCTAATCTTATATAAAAATAAGCTAACACGTAACGTTGGTCGGCAACCGACATGCATATAATTTACATCTGGGACACGATCTTTGTTTGCTTGCAACTTCATAAACAAGAAAGGCTTAAAAACATTGGAGAAGTTCCTCTTTTCAGAACAGAGGGATCAAAATTTTAGACTGCTTTCGTTCGATGAATGACTCAACAATTTTCCTGACTTGTTCACTTATGTTGATTTTTGACGCCATGATTTTGATAAAAGCACTTGAAACACAAACTACAACTCATGCTTTCAACGGTTCGATAATCCTTCGAAAGAGAAACTGCGTCATTTAAAATAATGATAATGTTATCAAGAAAACTCACCAGATTTCCAAACAACAGACTTGTCCTCGGTGACAGCGAATCCCGCTTTCTTTTGATTAATGGTCGTTGTCGTCCTTTTTGTTTTCTATACTGATGCTTTCGTCTGTACGCCCGAACGAGTAAGCAAAAACACGCCACACTGAGAAGGAACGAAACTATATACACCAGCAAAGTGTGGATATCTGTCAAAACAACATGAAAAACGAAGAAACTCAGTCAAAAGGACAGTGTACACACGTGAAGAAACGTTCTCGAAGGCGGTTCGCCGAATCTTTCAAAGAGATCCGAAATGTTCAATAGCAGGTGGCAGAAAATTTGGCAGTTTTTTGCCACTTCGGTGCAAGAAAATAAATCCATCAGTTTAGACAGTCCCAAAAACTTACCGGCATTAACAATTCTCGTGAGACTCATTGCAAATCCATAGACCACGCGAAGTGAATCAAAGTTTGATGAAGTGACGACTCGTGCACTCGTGGGTGCGTGAACAAAAGGAACCGGGACAATTAGGGCCCTGAACAGGGGAGGGTGGGCTAAA
>JAHPZR010044241.1:0-13188 GCA_019787425.1 Platygyra sinensis
AGGATTACATTTCTATCTTTTTATCTACCCTAGTCCCTGTCCTTCCTCTTAGAGGCTTGCATGTCAAGGAAGAACGTCAGAAATCGCGAATAAATTCTCAGAAAGAAACCTATATTGCCGTTTTTCCGAGGCAGTGAGCTCAATAATGAGATCAAAGTTTTTAAAACGCTCCACGGCTCAAACATTCTTAGTAACATAAGCTATAAATTAAAGTTCTATTCTGCCTGTACGGCAAAGGTTGGGTCAAACGCGCGACTGGTGAAGCTTGCCCCCGGCTTGCTTCAATCACCGACACATTCTCTATCGGGACTTCGTCGCTCGCCTGCGTGACCCAAACGTGCCCCTCCTCGCAACCTGAAATAGTTCCCCTGTGATGCGCATTGATGTTTGTACAAGCGTTTGAATCGCGAGTAGAACCACTTACAAATAGTAAATTGTAATTGAAATTAATTTAATGACTTTTTTAAAAGGCACATGGCAACAACTCAGTTTGAAGCCACAGATGCGAGAGCTGCTTTCCCTTGCTTCGACGAACCTGAGTTTAAATCGAAGTTTATTGTGACCTTGGTGCACGAGAAGGGATACCAAGCTCTCTCCAACATGCCTGTGGAGAGAGTCGTGACTCGTCCTGATGACGGCTTTGTGGAAAGTCACTTTAAAGAGAGTCTCAAGATGAGTACATATCTACTGGCTTTTATTGTGTGTGACTTTGCTTACAAAGAATCTCACACGAAAAGCGGGAAACGGGTATGTGCGCTATGTTGCCTTCATGCATTTCTGTTCGCCTCGTGGTGTGCTACGATTATCAGTTGCGTACGGCGCGACAAAAGTTTGGTGACCAGTTTTTAACGTTCAATTTGTGCTGTGGCAACAGGCTACTCGCTCCGTTTCCAGTGGCCATTGGTCGGCCTTTGATGGGACTTGCGGCAAAGCGCGAAATTGTAGACGACGATCCCATTGGAAACGGGTAAAGTTGCTCGTGACAACACCTTAAGATAAAGGCCAAACCTTCGTCAACAAAGCTCCGTGGAGCCGTACTCAACTGATAATAGTAATAAGTCTGTGGTTATGGCCGCGAATCATGAAAGGAGAAAGATTAAATGAACCTCTCGTTTTCTCTGTTTGGAATACTTTCTGAGGCCGTGGTTCTCTCTAGATAGCATGCTTAGTGCCAAACACGCGTACTTATGACGTAAAAGCTGTCTTGAGAATTTACCGTGTGCTTGAAAACGCTCGCAAAATGATGTGATTGGTTAGTAAGAATTAGAAACTCTTCCGGTGTATCACGAAGATTCAATAGCATCGGCCAACCCTCGTGACTCAAACGATATCTCATAATGTTGTTTTCTCCACAAAGGTTGTTTACACCAAACTGGAATTAAAAACCTGTTAATCTGCATCTTCGTCAGTGATTCAAAGAGTTAGGTTGGCCAAACTTCTAGTACGTCAAAGGGCACCTTAAATCTAATCATTTTCTGTACCATTTCTTCCAGATTCGAGTTTGGTCCAGGAAGGACGCGGTTGAAAGTACAAGCCTAGCCTTGAGCGTGGCAGAAAATGTATTGAATTACTATGAAAAATTCTTCAATATACCGTACCCACTTCCCAAGATGGGTAAGTTAACATAATTTATGAAGACATAATTGATCATCGTAGTTATAAATTAAGCCTACAGCTGTGAAATTGAAGCCCGACAAAAAAAAAAAAACAGACTTGAACAGGATATTTACTTTAAACATAATTTAGTCGCCCATTAACATCTGAAAATTTCTGCTCCACGTTCTTTTTATTGATCATTTATTTTATCAGACCTGGTCGCTGTGCCTGATTTTGCGGCTGGAGCCATGGAGAACTGGGGAGTACTCACATTCCGCGAGACCTACATGCTGAGTGACCCGGCCTCGTCTAGCGCCGCTGATAAACAAGATGTGGCCATAGTTGTGGCTCACGAGCTTGCGCACCAGTGGTTTGGTAACCTGGTCACTATGAAGTGGTGGAATGACTTGTGGCTTAATGAAGGTTTTGCTAACTATGTGGAATACATTGGTACTGATCACTTCCGGAAGGACTGGAAAGTGGTAAGTTTATTTAGGTTGAGTTCCTGACAGTGGCATTAGCTGTGCCAGGAAAAATCCAAAAAATAGTTTTACTTACGAATCTCGCCGCCAGCTGATCTGAATTTATTCAGTGCGTCTATCAGCTTAAAATGTACATGTAGATTCAATTAAGTGAAGGTCAACCATTCCAAATCCGGCGAAATAAGGGACGGACCATTAGAAAAGTGATGGGGGGGGAGGGGAATTTTCAGCTTGCTCGAATTTTTTTTTTCTCTCACGGCTTGTGCAGGAATTTTTTTTTCAGGTGAAACCCTCTGCGCGAATTTTTTTTTTCAGACAAATATTGCTTTTTGAAAAGGTCCTAGACAGCCCAACACAAACTCCCCTATGTGGTTTTACGGTAGTGGCAAGTAAGCCTCTAAAGTTCTGTTCTGGCGAGTTTGTCTTTGAGCGATTTACCTTTTTGAAAAGTTAATAGACAGGCCAACACAAACTCTCCTATGTGGTTTTACGATAGCGGCACGTAAGCCTCTTAAGTTTTGTTCTGGCGAGTGTCTTTGAACGATTTACCTTTTTGAAAAGTTAATAGACAGGCCAACACAGACTCTCCTTTGTGGTTTTACGATAGCGACACGTAAACCTTAGCAGTTTTGCTCAGACGAGTATAGACCCTTTGCATAAATGGCGCCTAAATGAAAACCACACTTTGTGGTTCTTTTTTTTTTTAAAGTACCAGTGGCAGTGTTAATGTTGCTGTTTATGTGGTTAACACTTACTACTACGTGTGAATGACTTTTTCATTGTATTATAGAATTCTTATTCAAGGCACAGGCTCCTGTTCAAGGGGATAAGACTCATCCTCTAATTTTTATTCTGAGCATAACGAATTTTATAGCATATAATATTTACAAAGATACCAGATTCTAATATTAATTTATTACAAATTTTATTTTATTATTTCCATTACAATACAGTATACAGTGTATGTTGTAGCACAACGAGCCAGACGTTCTTTGCACGGCAAAAACAGACCTTGGATCCCGTGGAGATGAAGAACTTTTAGTTCTACTTCTCCACGGGATACCAGTGGCTTGTAACATTCCAGTGTAATCATATCCCTGGCAGTGATCGTTTGTGTTCCACAAAACGCGTCATGTGTCCAGACACTTTGAAAATCAGTTTATGTTATGCAGTCAGAAATTCTCAAAAATTATTGCAACGAGGTTTTCAAAAACCTCTCAAGAGGTTACGCTCACGGTTACTATGCGTGATAGAAATCACGAGCTCGTAATCTTATTGTTTTCAAGTAATGCGAAGCGATTCTGGAAACTACACGACCGAAAAGTCACTATCACGAGTTTGTTACATATCCAGAATCACTCAACAACTGTACTGCATGTACTTCAATAAGACTGGGTGAACCAGAACCCACCACAGCATGATCCTATAATGCAACGGAAAAACACTTTGACGATTTTGTTACATATCCCAAAGCACTCAGCAACTGTATTGCATGGACTTCAGCCTGGGTGAACCAGAAAGGATATGTAACATGTTGCCAACGGAAAAATCTCTATCACGATTTTGTTACATATCTCGAATTACTCGTGAACTTCAGCCTGGATGAACCTGAAAGGATATGTAACATGTTCCTGTAATGTACGTCACGCACGTCGGATTTTGTTACATATTTTGAAGCACTCATCAGCAACTGTGTTGCATGGACTTCAATTTGGGTGAACCCGAAAATATCCTCTAACCCTCGGCAACGTCAATTCTACGTGGACGTTTGCGTGGGCAAACCAGAGAGCATTTATAATATGTACCTATACGGATTTTCTATGTATCCGAAATAATTGTCTTTCAGAAAACTATTGTACGATGGACCCAGTATAGGGTCTAACTCACAAATGAAAACAGTGATTTTTAGTACCTGTCTAATCCCCATACTAACTAAAAGCATGACAATCCGTGTAAGTTAATTATCATATAAATGAAAGATTAATCTAATGATATAACTTGGTACCTTCGTCTTGTTGTCTTGATTCGATGCTCTACGAGGTTGGTCACGGCTAGCGCTAGCTGAAGACACTTTTTGGTTCTCTCTGTCGTTCTCAGGTGATTGAATTCATGTACAAGCCAATCGCGGTTGTCGGTTTTGTTTGGTTTTCAACAACTGTTAATGGTTTGCCGCAACAACAAATCCAAACGTATATCCAGGGCCAGCTTCTTTGTTGTTCTTCCCGCGAAAGGAAAACAAGCGCGCCTTCTTTAACTCCACGGGGAAAATTCGACTGAAAACTGGATCAATTTCGCACAAATGCGAGAAACACCATATCTTCTAATTCGGGAGGCAAGTCTCGTTTTGTGCCCGTTTTCAATGACCGATGACGGGTTCATTGGAAGTCGAAGTCTCTATTATGTGTAAGCGAACAATAAACCCGCGTTGTGAAAATTTATTATAAAAAAATAAATTATGCGGCCAGATCATATCTGAAAATTACCAGGTTACTTATAGTACACAGTTTCTTTTATTGAAAGCAATTATCGCAAACCACAATAGAACCGCAAAATTCTTGCGATGACAGCAACCTAACAGATAAATGACGTCACGCCATAGCAACCGGACCTGGACCTTCCTTCTGCATGAATTTTTTTTCTTTACCTTCTTCTTTGCACGAATTTTTTTTCTTGGCAATTTCCCTTGCATGAATTTTTTTTTGGTTTTTTCCCCTCCCCACCCCTTCTTTCCCTTTTACATTTCTACCGTGCGTAAGCAAATAGGCCATTCCCGAGTTTCCTTGTGCCTCTGTTTCAAAACGAGTCTTCGTGCGAACCCTTTCATATGAAAATGAATTTGATGTGAATGAAAATAAACCTTTGGGTAGAACACATTTTATCCCTTATATGAACGGCACACAGAGATACAGTTACCGGAGGTAATCCAATTTTAGTCACATACAAACATATTTCTACTGTTTTTAACGCTGTTTAAAAATATTTTTCTGATAACGTTTTAGCAGAGGATCTTACCTTATCATAAGAGATGCTGTCGAAAATTTCTGTAATCTGAGAAGGATTCTTGACTGGTACTGATATCGGATGAGTGTTGGCTATGCTGTCAGCGGCCAGTGCTGTCTGTAATGTATGAGCCACGAATTGCTCAAGCTACAAACGATAAAAGTGGAACTGTTAATAACATGTTATCTTTGTACAAGATGCTACAAGATACTTAACGATTATTCCACGAGCGCGTAGCGCCGAGTTGACTGTAATAATCTCATATCCTGTCCAACAAGGGCGAGTGGAATAATTGTTTTGTTAAAAACGCCCCCAAAATATACAAAACTAGATTGAAATAAAAATAGTTACATGTAAAAGTTAAAGTCTGCATACGAGCCAATTGTGGTCCATCAGGAGGCCAGAGCTTATACAGGTTTCTATAGCATGAAGCGACTAGGAGTATTTCTACTCCCCCTCGGATGGGATGCTAGTCCATCGCAGGGTTACCCCCAGCATTAATTTCGCCGGTACCCATTTATACACCTGGGTGGAGAGAGGTACTGTGAAAGTAAAGTGTCTTGCCCAAGAACAAACCGGCAATGTCCCCGGGCAGGGCACGAACCCAGACCGCTCGCTCCAGAGTCAAGCGCACTAACCATGCGCCACGGTGTCTCCCACGAGAAAAAACCTACGTGTGCGCTTACCATATTTGTTGAGCATGGTATAATGGCTCATGACCCGCGATGGATCAGCCAATTACAACATGATCCATTGATCCAGTTTCTAATTGTACCTAATATTCATGAAAACGCATCAATTATTTTCCGTCCAGGCTAAATTTGAAAACTTAATAATCACCGTTCACTTTAGATTCATGTTTGAGTAACACTCTGTCATAATCACGATATTATCGTGACTAAATCGTTTCCAAAAAAGCTCGGTTTTCAAAATGTTTTCTGTTCAGCATGCATTCCGTGAAAAGAGCGGGAAAGATGTAGTAAGCAAATCCTGCACTGGATTGGGTTTTGCACGTGATTGGCTGAGATGGCAAAACCTCTGATCTCATTGGCTAGAGTACGTCAAAAGCGTTGCACGGGTCTCAGCATCGCCTCGCCTCTGATTGGCCAGAAGAAAATGACCTCTACAATCGCAAAATAGACTACTCCAACACGTTGAGGCCCAGTCCGCACTGTGCCGCAGGAATTTGAAAACGGATCAAGTGTTTTTCTGTCCACACTACGCCGGAGAAATTAAAAACACAACAATCACTGGTAATTTTTGAATTTGTATTTGAGGAAAACTCGGTCAGCGAAATCGTATGATTTTTACACGTGATGCCGTCGTTTTCGAAAAGCTCGGTTTTCAAAATTTTTTCCGTTCACGCGGAAACGAAAAGTGGCGTTTTCAAATTCCTCAGTTGGGTTTGAAGAGCGTTTTCTAAAAGCTCCGCTTTCGTGACGGAGTAGTGTCCACGGTAAGCTTTACTGTAGAAATTAAATAAAGCTGCACTTTTAAATTTCTCCGGCTAGTGTGGACAGAGCCCTGGACGGCGCCAAAGCCTCCGTCCACAATTTACAAAAACGTGGAATCAGATTTGTTTTAGGGACGGACCATTAGAAAAGTGATGGGGGGGGAGGGGAAAAAACCAAAAAAAATTCATGCAAGGGAAATTGCCAAGAAAAAAAATTCGTGCAAAGAAGAAGGTAAAGAAAAAAAATTCATGCAGAAGGAAGGTCCAGGTCCGGTTGCTATGGCGTGACGTCATTTATCTGTTAGGTTGCTGTCATCGCAAGAATTTTGCGGTTCTATTGTGGTTTGCGATAATTGCTTTCAATAAAAGAAACTGTGTACTATAAGTAACCTGGTAATTTTCAGATATGATCTGGCCGCATAATTTATTTTTTTATAATAAATTTTCACAACGCGGGTTTATTGTTCGCTTACACATAATAGAGACTTCGACTTCCAATGAACCCGTCATCGGTCATTGAAAACGGGCACAAAACGAGACTTGCCTCCCGAATTAGAAGATATGGTGTTTCTCGCATTTGTGCGAAATTGATCCAGTTTTCAGTCGAATTTTCCCCGTGGAGTTAAAGAAGGCGCGCTTGTTTTCCTTTCGCGGGAAGAACAACAAAGAAGCTGGCCCTGGATATACGTTTGGATTTGTTGTTGCGGCAAACCATTAACAGTTGTTGAAAACCAAACAAAACCGACAACCGCGATTGGCTTGTACATGAATTCAATCACCTGAGAACGACAGAGAGAACCAAAAAGTGTCTTCAGCTAGCGCTAGCCGTGACCAACCTCGTAGAGCATCGAATCAAGACAACAAGACGAAGGTACCAAGTTATATCATTAGATTAATCTTTCATTTATATGATAATTAACTTACACGGATTGTCATGCTTTTAGTTAGTATGGGGATTAGACAGGTACTAAAAATCACTGTTTTCATTTGTGAGTTAGACCCTATACTGGGTCCATCGTACAATAGTTTTCTGAAAGACAATTATTTCGGATACATAGAAAATCCGTATAGGTACATATTATAAATGCTCTCTGGTTTGCCCACGCAAACGTCCACGTAGAATTGACGTTGCCGAGGGTTAGAGGATATTTTCGGGTTCACCCAAATTGAAGTCCATGCAACACAGTTGCTGATGAGTGCTTCAAAATATGTAACAAAATCCGACGTGCGTGACGTACATTACAGGAACATGTTACATATCCTTTCAGGTTCATCCAGGCTGAAGTTCACGAGTAATTCGAGATATGTAACAAAATCGTGATAGAGATTTTTCCGTTGGCAACATGTTACATATCCTTTCTGGTTCACCCAGGCTGAAGTCCATGCAATACAGTTGCTGAGTGCTTTGGGATATGTAACAAAATCGTCAAAGTGTTTTTCCGTTGCATTATAGGATCATGCTGTGGTGGGTTCTGGTTCACCCAGTCTTATTGAAGTACATGCAGTACAGTTGTTGAGTGATTCTGGATATGTAACAAACTCGTGATAGTGACTTTTCGGTCGTGTAGTTTCCAGAATCGCTTCGCATTACTTGAAAACAATAAGATTACGAGCTCGTGATTTCTATCACGCATAGTAACCGTGAGCGTAACCTCTTGAGAGGTTTTTGAAAACCTCGTTGCAATAATTTTTGAGAATTTCTGACTGCATAACATAAACTGATTTTCAAAGTGTCTGGACACATGACGCGTTTTGTGGAACACAAACGATCACTGCCAGGGATATGATTACACTGGAATGTTACAAGCCACTGGTATCCCGTGGAGAAGTAGAACTAAAAGTTCTTCATCTCCACGGGATCCAAGGTCTGTTTTTTGCCGTGCAAAGAACGTCTGGCTCGTTGTGCTACAACATACACTGTATACTGTATTGTAATGGAAATAATAAAATAAAATTTGTAATAAATTAATATTAGAATCTGGTATCTTTGTAAATATTATATGCTATAAAATTCGTTATGCTCAGAATAAAAATTAGAGGATGAGTCTTATCCCCTTGAACAGGAGCCTGTGCCTTGAATAAGAATTCTATAATACAATGAAAAAGTCATTCACACGTAGTAGTAAGTGTTAACCACATAAACAGCAACATTAACACTGCCACTGGTACTTTAAAAAAAAAAAGAACCACAAAGTGTGGTTTTCATTTAGGCGCCATTTATGCAAAGGGTCTATACTCGTCTGAGCAAAACTGCTAAGGTTTACGTGTCGCTATCGTAAAACCACAAAGGAGAGTCTGTGTTGGCCTGTCTATTAACTTTTCAAAAAGGTAAATCGTTCAAAGACACTCGCCAGAACAAAACTTAAGAGGCTTACGTGCCGCTATCGTAAAACCACATAGGAGAGTTTGTGTTGGCCTGTCTATTAACTTTTCAAAAAGGTAAATCGCTCAAAGACAAACTCGCCAGAACAGAACTTTAGAGGCTTACTTGCCACTACCGTAAAACCACATAGGGGAGTTTGTGTTGGGCTGTCTAGGACCTTTTCAAAAAGCAATATTTGTCTGAAAAAAAAAATTCGCGCAGAGGGTTTCACCTGAAAAAAAAATTCCTGCACAAGCCGTGAGAGAAAAAAAAATTCGAGCAAGCTGAAAATTCCCCTCCCCCCCCCATCACTTTTCTAATGGTCCGTCCCTTATTTCGCCGGATTTGGAATGGTTGACCTTCACTTAATTGAATCTACATGTACATTTTAAGCTGATAGACGCACTGAATAAATTCAGATCAGCTGGCGGCGAGATTCGTAAGTAAAACTATTTTTTGGATTTTTCCTGGCACAGCTAATGCCACTGTCAGGAACTCAACCTAAATAAACTTACCACTTTCCAGTCCTTCCGGAAGTGATCAGTACCAATGTATTCCACATAGTTAGCAAAACCTTCATTAAGCCACAAGTCATTCCACCACTTCATAGTGACCAGGTTACCAAACCACTGGTGCGCAAGCTCGTGAGCCACAACTATGGCCACATCTTGTTTATCAGCGGCGCTAGACGAGGCCGGGTCACTCAGCATGTAGGTCTCGCGGAATGTGAGTACTCCCCAGTTCTCCATGGCTCCAGCCGCAAAATCAGGCACAGCGACCAGGTCTGATAAAATAAATGATCAATAAAAAGAACGTGGAGCAGAAATTTTCAGATGTTAATGGGCGACTAAATTATGTTTAAAGTAAATATCCTGTTCAAGTCTGTTTTTTTTTTTTGTCGGGCTTCAATTTCACAGCTGTAGGCTTAATTTATAACTACGATGATCAATTATGTCTTCATAAATTATGTTAACTTACCCATCTTGGGAAGTGGGTACGGTATATTGAAGAATTTTTCATAGTAATTCAATACATTTTCTGCCACGCTCAAGGCTAGGCTTGTACTTTCAACCGCGTCCTTCCTGGACCAAACTCGAATCTGGAAGAAATGGTACAGAAAATGATTAGATTTAAGGTGCCCTTTGACGTACTAGAAGTTTGGCCAACCTAACTCTTTGAATCACTGACGAAGATGCAGATTAACAGGTTTTAATTCCAGTTTGTGTAAACAACCTTTGTGGAGAAAACAACATTATGAGATATCGTTTGAGTCACGAGGGTTGGCCGATGCTATTGAATCTTCGTGATACACCGGAAGAGTTTCTAATTCTTACTAACCAATCACATCATTTTGCGAGCGTTTTCAAGCACACGGTAAATTCTCAAGACAGCTTTTACGTCATAAGTACGCGTGTTTGGCACTAAGCATGCTATCTAGAGAGAACCACGGCCTCAGAAAGTATTCCAAACAGAGAAAACGAGAGGTTCATTTAATCTTTCTCCTTTCATGATTCGCGGCCATAACCACAGACTTATTACTATTATCAGTTGAGTACGGCTCCACGGAGCTTTGTTGACGAAGGTTTGGCCTTTATCTTAAGGTGTTGTCACGAGCAACTTTACCCGTTTCCAATGGGATCGTCGTCTACAATTTCGCGCTTTGCCGCAAGTCCCATCAAAGGCCGACCAATGGCCACTGGAAACGGAGCGAGTAGCCTGTTGCCACAGCACAAATTGAACGTTAAAAACTGGTCACCAAACTTTTGTCGCGCCGTACGCAACTGATAATCGTAGCACACCACGAGGCGAACAGAAATGCATGAAGGCAACATAGCGCACATACCCGTTTCCCGCTTTTCGTGTGAGATTCTTTGTAAGCAAAGTCACACACAATAAAAGCCAGTAGATATGTACTCATCTTGAGACTCTCTTTAAAGTGACTTTCCACAAAGCCGTCATCAGGACGAGTCACGACTCTCTCCACAGGCATGTTGGAGAGAGCTTGGTATCCCTTCTCGTGCACCAAGGTCACAATAAACTTCGATTTAAACTCAGGTTCGTCGAAGCAAGGGAAAGCAGCTCTCGCATCTGTGGCTTCAAACTGAGTTGTTGCCATGTGCCTTTTAAAAAAGTCATTAAATTAATTTCAATTACAATTTACTATTTGTAAGTGGTTCTACTCGCGATTCAAACGCTTGTACAAACATCAATGCGCATCACAGGGGAACTATTTCAGGTTGCGAGGAGGGGCACGTTTGGGTCACGCAGGCGAGCGACGAAGTCCCGATAGAGAATGTGTCGGTGATTGAAGCAAGCCGGGGGCAAGCTTCACCAGTCGCGCGTTTGACCCAACCTTTGCCGTACAGGCAGAATAGAACTTTAATTTATAGCTTATGTTACTAAGAATGTTTGAGCCGTGGAGCGTTTTAAAAACTTTGATCTCATTATTGAGCTCACTGCCTCGGAAAAACGGCAATATAGGTTTCTTTCTGAGAATTTATTCGCGATTTCTGACGTTCTTCCTTGACATGCAAGCCTCTAAGAGGAAGGACAGGGACTAGGGTAGATAAAAAGATAGAAATGTAATCCTGGCATGATTTTACTATAATCTAATACCCCATTCACACCAACTCAGGAAACATGTTTAATTAAACCAGGTTTAGAAAAATGAAAACTATTATAGAAAAACTGCAACTCAGGCTTTTTTGCAGGATTTAGATGAACTTATAAACATGTTTTTTAAGTTGTGCTGAATTTGAAGTAAAAAAACATCAGTAAGCAGCTTTTATACACTGAAAATTCAAAAGATCTGTTTCAGCCCTTAAGTGTCAATTCAGCCCTGCTGGCTAAAGTATGATTCAGTCCTTCCTGGAGCCATTTGAGTGTAATCTGGGCCAAAAAAGCTACATCAAAAGGCTATTCCAGTCAACGGTAGGGCCCATTTCAGTCCAGGGACCAAATCAGCCCTAGCTAATTGAACTGTATTGGCCCTGATTTAAGGGAGCCAAATTAGACTCAAAAATAGGACTGTATTTTACTCACCGAAACGGCCCTATTTTTAGGGCTAAAACAGATCTTTCTGATGAAAGAAAACAATTTTAAACCGTGTTTAACTAAACAGCTTTTAAACATGTTTAGCTTTGGTGTGAATGGGGTATTAGTCTAGGTAGTTTTGTTTTTGAAAATGATAACCTTCTAAAATAGAGTTTTAAACACAGATATGAAGGCTAACCCTGAAAACATGCACTAAACGAAAACATTCACCTGATTGGCTACCATGCATGAATTTATTCTCGACATAATCGGGATGAACTCATTTAAGATCAAGAAAAACCCGACTTAGCGATTAATTTATTCATTCTTAAAACCTAACCTATTGATTTTGTGTTTACCTTTGAGGAAATTTAGATCTAGATCAGTTCTATCAATGTTAGGTTTACAGGTTAAGAAATGTTTACCTTATTTCTCCACTCTTTGTCTTGTAAGAACTCCTGTAAAATCCCGTCATTGTATTTGACAGATGGCCGTTAAACTGAAAGTTTACTGTATACTTCTCTCCCTGTCTCAGTTCGTCTCTGAGTTCAACCAAATACTGCTCCAGTTTCTTGCTCTCTGCCACTCGCAAAACAGGAATGTAATTTCCGTTCGAGTCCTCGATACCATAACTGGTGATATTCAAGTGTTTAACATGAAGGAGGACATTTTTAGTTGGTTTCTCGACGGTCACATCAATCTTTACTCCTCCATGGAAATCAAAAGTCGTTAAGTTTGGATGAAGGTAAACTTGATACCTCTCTGGTTTGATATCCTTGGGTAGCAAAATATTCTTGCGGGGAAAGTTCTTCTCGCTGTCTGCCGAACGGGTAAATCGATCCCCCGTGATGTAGTCAACAGCGCGACGGTAGAATTCAATTTCGCTGTCAGAGGCATGGACAAACGCGGAGAAAACGAAGAGAACAATTGCTCCGAAGGCGATGGTTAGTGTTATGAAGATAGCGCACAGTTTTCCAGTACAAATTCTGCTTCCTTGGTAGCTGACACGGGACTTTGAGTTAGAAGAAAACGATTCGCTGCCATCTTCAACCGGCGCCGCCCGGTAACCACGCTCGCGCATTGCGAATTCAATATATATTCAAGCTGTTAAGATCCCGGCTTTTTCCAGACAACTTTCACGTTTACTCCCGTCTTGTTCCTCAGAACAGCCCTACCAGTGGGTTCTGTGGTTACAGAGAAAACAGTTTTTTTATACTAATAAGATCATGCTGTTATTTTAAGATTTGGGTTTGAAATATTTA
>JAHPZR010044245.1:0-37500 GCA_019787425.1 Platygyra sinensis
GATGTTCAAAAAATAACTAAAGGTATGTATGTATGTATGTTATGTATGTCATGTTATTGTATGTAGGTAGTATGTAGTACGTATGGTACATGGTATGTATGTTATGTATCGTAATGTATGCTGTGTGATGTATGTATGTATGTAATGTACTTGCTTTTATTAGACTAATTTATTGTTTTTTTTTTTATCAATCCCGCCGCCCCCACTTATACTTATACATATTCGAAGAAGACGTCCGCCGGGCCCCTTCACGATAGTGCATGTATCAATTTATTTCATTCTGCATACATGCTAATGAGAAACAAAGACTTTCCCAAAGCATGTTTATAAACCAGGTGGTTCCACATTTCTCTGATCACAAAAATGGTATATAAAAAGGGTACAGGAGGTTAGTACTCTCGGGGCGGAGCCCTCCTCTACCTCAAATATTAATACTTTTGTTTTACAATGTTGCAACACCCCTCCCCCCCGTGGATTCCAGTATTAGCTTACACGCTCACAATTTTCCTTACTATGCCTCTTGTTTTAGCAGTTTGTCTTGCATAAAAAATTTAACTTCAACTAGCTTCAACAAGAGTGTCATTGGAAAATAAGAATGTACCAAAGGACGCTAAACGTGGATCTGAGGCTTTCTACAGGCCCGATTCACAAGGCAAGTAGCGTCCCTCTTTTTCCTCTAAGAGGTTGTTTTATTTTTAAAGTAGCCCGAGCCTTTTCAATCGGATAATGTTTCAAGGTGGAGGTTGCTCACTACTACCTGTTAATCAGGGCGCCCCCCCTTTTGTTCATTTGTTCTTTCAATAAAGGCCAAAACAAAACGAGGAAGGCTGTTTCCCAGTTAGAAATACATTAAACATCATGGCGCGCCGAATGTTATTTCCCGCACCTATGTTGTCCCAGTTTCCCGATGCGGGAAAACCAAGGAAAAAATTAGGGGTTAAAAATTTTCCGGCACCTTTTCTCCTTCTTCCTTGGGGAAAACATATTGTTTCCCAGTCGTCAGTTTCTGTCTTTTCATGATGCACCTATGCTGCTTACGCAACACGGCAGGAATTTTTTCACGAAAATCCGAGCAATGGCGATGCACTTGCAACAATTTTTTTTCACGGAGAACGAATCAAGCAAGCCATGAATCTTAATTATGCGAGTCAATTTCGAAACATAAAAGTATCCAAAGATTTCGGCGCAGTTCACTTTAAAACTGATGGGACATTTGATAACCCCCTAGAATAGCAGACAGCGGGCGTGCCTTAAGAAATTCTCGCTCATTCTATTTTTTCCTTTTTTGGCGGGTTAGTCTCTGAATCGACAAATCTTACTGCGATTTGGTCGTTTTTTTTTTTTTTTCATGGCGCATGCCGCGTTTTCAACACTGTTGTGGGTCGGCCTCTTAATCCTAAACTACGGGGTTTAATTAAGTGAACACGTTTTGGCAGATGTCAATTTTAAAAGTGTCTTTTACGCGAAAAAATTCTGTTCTATCTCCGAATCGCTGACACTTCGACAGCAGACCTCAGGACCCCACCGTAGGGGTGCACGCTTCACACCCCCCCCCCCCCGTCCGCCCCTTCACACAGCGTCGTGCCACACGCTTTCTTTTTCCCTGTCCTGCTTTTTCTTGTTGCGTTGGGGGTCACTGATTATAAATAAGGTTTTAGGACTTGTGCCTTCTGAACCTACTTGAAAAGAATGTGCTACAAGATATATTTCCCCCGGCTATGTGTCAGTCTCGTCGACAGAGCCTTTTTTTTCCCTCGTGAAAGACCGCATATATTTTTTATTTTCGTGGCATAGATTACTAAACGTTTGCAAAAATCTTTGATCTTTTGCTAGTCCTGTCTGGACCATGCGAAGCGTTCTAATACTTGTGGGGACACCACCGTCACTGGCTCCATATACCCGTTTTTGCAGTTTACCTTTTAGCCACGGGAAAGTGTAACATGTAAATGTGGACGTTTTTTTTTAAAGCGAGAGGAAAAATGCATGGGAGTATATTTAGAAAACTAACGCCAAAGAGAATTTATTATAACAAAAAGAGGCATCAGTGATCTTCTGGGGAGTAATACTTTTGTCTTGTTTATGTAAATGATGCAATGAAAAAAACTCGAATGCGGATTTGATAACTTACAAAACCATTATTAATTATTTGCCTTTTGCACGAGGACAATTTCATTGAATATTGATGATTGAAATTCAAAAAAACGGAAGCCGTTTCATCAATTTTGTCCTTGCGCCCGCATATCACCTTAGCCCAAATTTTCATTGTTTTCTTTTACCAAATTTTCCTCAGCCGAACACTCGTTTAGTTCAGTGAGTTGTATTCAACCTTCGCGCCCCCCCCCACCTAGGTGTGGACTTGTACCAATCGAGCGAGGCTTTTTTTTTTATTTTTTATAGGAATACACAACGCGGAATTTTGCTTTAAACATGGAACAAGATCTCCCTTAAACCTGAAAACAAGTTCACCTGCAGCTATATGAGACTGAAAACTCCCCTTGACAAGATGACATCTTTCCTTTCAAAACGGCTTGCGCGATTCAAAGTATTCACCTGCTTTGGCTCTGGCTTCCTCACTCGGCTTAGGACATTTCAGAACTGTCCACTTTCTAATATCTTTACTCACGAGAACCGAACCCCCCCCGTTCCCCTCCCAAAACGGTTTAGGTTTTTTTTTTTAAATTTTTTTTTTTTTTTTTTTTTATAAACTCCGGTTGCCCCTAAAACGGTTGTTAATTCGCCTTTATTTCCTTCGTCACAGGTGAGACCATTTTTGATTCACTGGTCACCGATGTTTAAAAGTATGCAGAGGCAGCTAAGAGAGGCAAGCAATGGAAAAAACATTCTTAGAGCGGTAAGTAAGAGTTTGTCATTCTCTTATAATCAGCAAAATAGAATTAAAACTGTATGCTAGTATTCTTTTTTCTGGACATTTTACTGATCACATGATAAAGGATAACACTTTTTAAAGAAGTAACTCTCGGTGACTTTCGAACTCAACACTAATTCAGAGGTCGGCCAAGCTAAAACACCGACGTTTCAATGTATTACAAAAACTTTTTACACCATACCGTGGAACAAACGATCTGGAAAATGATACTTAAAATTTAACTACTTGAGTTATGTATTGAGGTCTATTGGAACCTTTTTTTGTGTTTTTCAGCAGTTACTTTATTCGAGGAGATGAGGCACATTACCCCTTGCACTATTCGTACAATAAGTTTCATTGTTCCGTTTAAAAACTCTTTGTCAGAAGGCACGAAATAAACCGAGGACAACATTTACCTATTGTGGTGAAACCGCCTTAAAACTTAAATCTTCCTTTGGATATTGACCCAAACGCCATTTTTCCCTAGATTAGTCCTTGAAGCGCCGTTGCAATATGTACATCGCTCTGTCACATACGACGTATCCGTCACCGCAACAAATCTAGTTTCATGATCAAAAGATTGGTGCAGTTGTGGCTACAAGGATTCCATCCCTATGGAAAAATAAACTGGTAGTGGTTCCGGCCGGAGAAATGTTTCTCCAAAGAGAATGAATGCCAAGGGGAGGGGGCAAACAGGAAATTGAGGAAATCGTCAAGTGGGCATGGCAAGGGCATAAAGTATTTCCCTGCAAACAACGCACACCCCGATATGGCGGAACAATTCTCCTGGGTAACGATAAGATACGTAAGTAAGGACATAGGTATCGACTTGCTTGCTTAGAAAACAATCGGAGTCCTTTCCCTTTTTTTCCTTCTGCCCTTCTCCTACCCTTTCCTCTAACAACACCGCTGAAAACAGCGCAGTCAAAATTCTTCTAAAAAGACATGGAGAAAAAACGTGATCTGGGTTTTTTAGAGAGCTAGTTGAAATTTTCTTTCTCAAATAGTTCAGAGAAAAGAAGAAGAATGAAAATGTTTACAAAATATCCGACTGTATGACCAAACCAAGACATGGATGAGATGAGCCATGAACCCATCTATTTCGCCAGTTTAGTTTTTAAACAACAATAATGCCAGTTGTATATGAGTAGTCCGCAAAACTACGTTACAATTTTGCTGGGGTTTTGTAGTTAAGGTACTAATCATTTTCTTTGTTGTTTCTTAATAGTTTATTGACTTGGTGTTGGATTGTATAAGACAGGGAAACCAGGCTTCCTCATGCATTCCTCCGCGACTGACGTTCTTAACGGACTCCGTTGCGGCCCGATCTGCGAGTTTCCCGGCCCTCAACAAACAAAGAACTTGGCATAATATCCAGCCTTGCTGACTTTCGCTTCGTCGTTAATGGGAAAATGTGCTATGTTTAGACCTATACAAAACAATGGGGAATATCTAATTATCTATGGCCTGGGTCAGTCGGACTTCCAGCACTTCAGACCACATGGACAATGTACTGGGAATGTAAAACCAGGCTCAAACGTTTACGTTATATATGGTTATTAGAGTTCAATAAGTGTTTGGGTGCTCTTCCGGAAGATTAAGCCTCTGGGCAAGAGCCTCTATCAGCTCGCAGTGTCTATAAAAATAAGTATGTTTTATATAGAGCTATATAGGCCAGATGTGTGGGCCCCACCACCCCCCCTCCTATCCGTCAAGCCAATTTAAGGCGTGCGGGGAGTCTTTGAAACTGTTTGGCACGTTTTGACAATAGTTCTTTAACATTTTTTAACTTTTATTAGGATTTATACCAGTCAATTCCAGACTCGAAACGAATCCTCGGAATCCTCCGGACTGTGTCTCTAAAACGCATTCGTAGAACTGGAAATAGAAGACAGGGAACTTGTTTTCATCGCGGCTCTATAATTCATTATTTACTCGTATGATCTTTTGTGACCTTCGCGAAAAACCGTTGTACATCTCCGGGGTTAGGTTTTAAAAATTCAGAGAACATAGGAATGTTGTCAAACCTTTTCGGTATTACCCCGACTAATTCGGCAAAAAACTCGAGCACTGTCGATGTATTATGTAACTTCGGAAAAAATTTTTCAAGCGCCGTTAGTAGTGATGCAATCCGCCAGTTCAGTGAGAAATTTAAGTTAAGATCATCCATTCGGTAAATTTTGGATAACACTTCGTTAATTATGAACATTTTTTTAACATCTTCCCAAAATCCGAAAATAATTCGGTGCAAACAAGAACAAAATTTTCGGTAAGTCTTCAGTAACCTTGGAAAATAAAGGGACTTAAATTTTCGAACATCTTGGGTAATCCAACTGAATGTTGGCAAGTCGAAACCGCTGACGATCTGTCGCTTTCGATGGTATTACCATGATATCCCCCGAGACACTTATTTCTTATTATACACACTCGCCCCAAGGCTTGTTGTTTATACTGAAAAATTCAAAGCCTCGTGGGATCCCTTATGATTAAGCAAGTCCCCCTATTCCGCCTTCGGTTTTTTCACTTCTTCCAGCTAGGCCAAAATTGCGTATTATACATAATCATTTTTTTTTTTCTGTCTCGGAGCCCATTTTCTCTCCTCTTATTTACCTCCTCCCATCCGTTGTTGTTCGAGTTGAAAAAAACCCTGACGAGAACGAGGAATTGCGGGCTTACGGAGGTATCCGAATTGAATGGATAAATTTAGAAATACCGCCGAATTTCAGCACTGGAACTGGAAAGTAAGGCGGAGGCGGAAAACGGCGGCAATAGTTGACTTCTTATTATTTTCATATCCCACGAGGCATTTGAATTTTCTTCCAGTATAAACACAAGCTCTGGGCGCGCGTGTGTATAATAAGAAAATACGTGTCTCGGGGGATCCTTTTATCATTCCCAGCGGTGATACCACCTCGAAAGCGACAGTCGTCAGCTGTTCGCACTTAGCCAAAATCGTTGCGATATTACCCAAGATGTTCGAGAAATTGAAGTCCCTTTTTTCCAAAGGGTACTGAAGTATTACCCGAAAAAATTTTCTGTTTGCCGACATTATCTCGGATTTTCGAAGATGTTAAAAAATGATTCAATTATTAAACGGAAGGTTATCACAAAATTACCGAAGATGACTCGTTTAACTTTTCACTGAACTGGCGGATTGATCAAACCGAAGCTGGATGTGATTTTTCTCCGAAGGTTGACTTCATCGACAGTGCTGGATTCCGCCGACAGTAGCTCGGAATTTGCCGCAATTTTAAAGATAATCGGATAATACCCGGGAAAAGGTTTGACAACATTCCATAGTTCTCGAATTTTACCCGAGATGTTCACAACGCTGTGTTCTTTCCCGAATGGTCTTCTTCTTTTTTTCCAGCACCAAAACCCCCCAAACGATCATACGAGGTAAATAATTTTTTTTGAAATTTATACCGCGATTTCGGTGGAGTTCCTGGTCTTCATTTTTTTCCAGTTCTACAAGTGCGTTTAGACCACAGTCCGGAGGAGTCAGAGGATTCGTTTCGAGTCTGGGAATCTGCACCGTCTGAGTCATAAGCCTAATCAAAAGTTAAAAAACATAGTTTAAGAACTATCTGGTCACCCATTTCAAGACTCCTGCAGCCTTAAATTGCTTGACTATTAGGCCACACACTGGCCCTCCAACTATAGCTCGATATAACAACATAACTCCTATTTATAGAGAAATCGAGCTGAAAAAAGTATAGCTCCTATGCCCAGAGGCTTACATCTTCCGGATTAGCAAACACAAAGGGACCTTATTGAACTCTATAACCATTATATAACTAAACTTTTGAGCCCTGGTTACATCTCCAGTACAATTGTCATTCTAAATCTGGACAGTCCTAACAGGGACCCCGCCATAGAAATAATTTTAGAAAAAAAATCATAATATTCCTTTTTTTTCTTCACCCATTTGTGTTGTATAGTCTAACATTAGCAGTTTTTCATTAAACGACTCAAGCGTAAAGTCAAGCAATGGGCTGGATATTAGCCAAACCGTTCTGTGTTTGATTGAGGCCGAGGGAAATCGCACCGCCGCTACGTGTCGTGAGAAACGTCAGGCCGGAGGATGCATGATGAGGCCTCCAGCTTTTTCCTGTCTTATACAATCCACAACAAGTCAATAAACTAGTTGAAGGAAACATACAAAAGAAAAATGATTAGTAACGTAACTACACACCCCCACCAATTTGTAACGTAGTTTTGCACCTACTCATTATGACAAACTGGCAGGATATGTTTGTTTAAACTAAACTGGCCACATTTTAGAGGTTCATGCTCATCCATTCTTGGCCTTGGTCCATACAGTCGGGATATTTGGTAAAACATTTATTTCTTTTCCTCTAAGCGATTGAGAAGTTTCCAACTAGCCTCTCTAAAAAACCCAGATCCACGTTGTTTTCTCCATTCTTTCTGGAATTTTGACTGCGCTGTTTCAGCCGGTGTTCTTTCCGATTTTTTCTAGACTAGAAGCAAAGTCGATACCTCTGCTCCTTACCCTGACTTATCTTATTCGTTACCATCGAAATTGTTCGCAGTCGGGTGGCCTGCGTTGTTCTGCAGAGAAAGAACTTGTGCTTGCCACATCCACCTACTCTCGGAAGATTTCCTCAAATTTCCCTGTTTCCTTCCCTTCCTTAATCTTCTGGAGACATTTCTCCCGCCCCCCTTCCTCCCCTCCCCCCCCAAGCGCCAGGCACCACTCCAGCTTTCTTTTTCCATAGGATGTTGAAATCCTTATAACCCAACACACTTGCCACCAGTCTTTTGATCATGAACTAGATTGTGTTGACGACACTGGATACGTCAGGTAATGTGAACACAGACTGTACATTATTGCAATCGGCGCTTCAAGGACCTAATCTAGGGAAACTTAAAAAAAAAAAAAAAAACCACAATAGGACAGTTTGGGTCCAAGAACTCTACAAAGCGAAGATTAAGTTTAAGCGTTTCACATATTAAAGTGTTGTCCTCGGTTCTTATGCGTGCCTTCTGACAAAGAGCTTCTTTACGAAAACAATTGACAACTTATGTACGAATAGTGCAGGGGTAAATGTGCCAGTCATTCTCCTCGGATAAAAGTTAACTGCTTTCCCATACCACTCAATACATAACTCAAGTTATAGTTAATGTTAATTATTCATGTCCAGTGTATCGGTTGTTTCCACGGTACTGGTGTAAAAACTTAGTTTTTGTAACTATAAATTAAACATCGAGTGTTCGGCGGCCCGACTCTGAATTATTGTTGAGATCTCGAAAGTCCACCGAGTGCGTAACCCTTTTTCCTTTTAAAACAAAAACCAGACCCGTTGTTTATCCTTTATCATGTGATCAGTAAAAATGTCCAGAAAAGATTACTTAGCATACAGTGTAATCTATTTGCTGATTATATAGAATGACCAAAAACTCTTACTTACCTCTAAGTTAATGTTTTTCCATGCTTGCCATTGCTTGCTTTATATTTTTTTTTCTACTCCTATGTATCTGCCCTCCTGCCATACTTTAACACGGTGACCCCGTCTATCAAAAGGTCTCACATGTGAAGAAGGACTTAAGGCGAACCAATTACACCGTTTTAGCACCGGTTTTTTAAAACCGGTTTGTCGGTTCTCGAGGTTAAAGATTAATTAGAAAGTAGGGGACAGTGTCTGGAAAAAATGCATGTCCTAAATGGCCCGAGTCCTAGTGCTTTTGAGAAGCCAAGAGCCAAGCAATACTTGACATCCGGCAAGCCGTTTTGAGCACGGGAAAAGTATGTCATCTTGTCAAGTGGAGTTTCCAGTCTCGATAGCTTCAGCGTGACTCTTGTTCAGGTTTTAAGGGACGATTCGCTCGTTCCATTTGTTTAAACAAAATTCGTTGTGTATCCTATAAAAGCCTCGTCGCGGAATGAGGTTAAAAGTCGAGCAAACCTAGCGTGCGAAGTCTGATACAACATCAAACTGAAACTAAGCGTCGAGCTGAGGAAATTTTGAATAAATGAAATTTGGCCTAAGGTGTGGGCGCAAGGACAAAATTGATGAACACAGCTTCCGTTAATTTTGCAATTTTCTATCATCAAATTTACAAGTGAATTTCTCGTTGCAAGGCAAAAATAAATTAATACTGGGTTTCTGTAAGTTTACCCACAAATCAGCGCATTCGATGTTTTCATTGCCATCACTTTACATTTAACAGACAAAGTATTACTCCCCGAGTGGTTCTCATGACTGCCTCTTTTAAATTTCTCTTTGGTCGTTAGTTTTTTTCTAAATATACTCATGCATTTTTCCTCCCGCTTTTACGTCAACTTTTACATGTTTGACTTTCCCGTGCTGAAAAGCACGCCAAAAAAAGCCCCCCCCCCCCGGGATATGGAGCCGTGACGTGGTGTCCGCCACAAGGATTAGACTCGCCATTGCCGTTTTCCACCTAGCCAAAGATTCCAAGATCCCCTTTCCCTGCGCCCAAGAACCGTTTAGGATGCCATGCACTGATAAAAAAATATTATGCGGGGTCCTTTCACGAGGAAAAAATAAGGCTCTGTCCGACGAGACTGCAACATAGCGGGGATTTATTCCGTTTCAGCAAATTCTTCCAGTTAGGTTTTTCAACGGCACAACGTCAAACTGATCAGTGACAAGGATTCGCACAACCAAAAAAAAGAAAGTAAAATGTACCATGGACCTAACCTCTGTCCGACACAAAAATACACGAATTCTTATAGAGGTTTTTCGCGTAAAACACTTTTTAAAATTGAACATCATCGGCCCCAAAACTGGCTTCCTTAATTAAAACCCAGTAGTTTAGGATTAAGACGGTGCCGAAAAAACGCGGCTCTGCTGCCACCCCATCGCGGTTAAAGGTTACACCTCTCGTGAGGGGATACCCGACACAAAAAGAAAAGGGGAAAAAGAAAGGCAGCCGAGAATTTTTTAAGGGCACGCGCTGTCCTATTCAAGGGGTATAATCCCAAAATCGGTCCCACATCCAATTTGAAAACGGTGCTCGCCAAAAATTTAGGTCTTTTGTTTCGAACTTAGACTCGCGAATAAATTAGATTCAGTGCTTGCTTGATCGTTTCTCCGAAAAATCAATGGTTGCATAGTGCTTCGCATATGCTCGGATGTTTCGTGAAAATTCCCCGCCCGTGTTGCGTTCCAGCATTTTAATCTTGCATTACTTTGGAGAGAAAACAAGACAACCACATGACAACTGGGAACACACTTATAGTTTCCCCAAGGCGCCGGGAAATTTTCCCCTAATTTTCTTTCTTGGTTCCCCCGCCACGGGGGAGGAATACTGGCGAAAACATCGCAGGGCAAAACATTCGCGCGCCATGAATGGTTAATTGTTTCTGGGAAACGGCTTCCTCGTTTGTCGGTGGCCTGTATATGAAACTGACCGCCCTGAGTACAGGTAGTTAGGGCAAAACCTACCCATCCCGAAACATTTCGATTGTTACAGGCGGGCTATCTTGAACCCTCTTGCGAGAGCGGAACCCTACTTGCGTGTGGAATAGGGCTTAGGGGACAAAGCCTCTCCCCAGAGACGAGAGACCTAACGCAGGTGAAAATCCCCGTTCTAAGGCGTACTCTTACCACTGACCATCTTCCGTGACAGCTAGCTATGTGAAGTGAATTTTGCAGGGCATTTTGGAGCTGGCATGTTTAACAAGGGCATAAGTTTGCGCTGCTACAGCTACTGGGAATCCGGGCGGGAGGGGGTTGGGGGGGGGGGGGGGCACCTTTTTTGTAATCAAAGTGTTAATATGTTGGTAGGGCCTTCCGCCCCGAGACGTCTAAAACCACCCTTTACCCTGTTTATATACCATTTGGCAGAGAACCTTTAGGTACCCCTTTTATCAAACGCTGCGTTGGAAGTCTTGGTTCTCATTTTCATGTCATGGCCGAATACAATAAAATTGATACTGCTATTAGGCGTGCCGCGTCCTTGTGTCACACCTAAGCTCGTAAAATATTATAAGTAAAGGCCCTTATAAAAAAAAAACAAAAAAAAAAAAAAAAAAAAAAAAAAAAAAACAAACAATTAAAATAAAGCAAGTACCACTTGACCATACATACATTACCCTACAGCCATACATAAATACATACATACTCCATACATACATACATACATACATAGTGGCATAACAGACAGTACATACATACAGTACAGTACATGACATTACACTACTTTAGTTAATTTGAACATCGAAAAAAATAATCCGTTAAATGGAAGGAAACCTAAAAATAACAGTTTAAAAGATAGAAAAAACATCAAAAGATAATATTAAAACATAAAGGTAACAAGGATGGTTAAGGATGGAGAAGATGACACGGGTTGCCCCACCCTAAAACAACGATTTGAAAAGTTTAGCTAAAGCTTTTGCAAAACGTGAGCTGAGACCCACTGTAATCAGTTAAGGGAAGTTTCAACGCAGGAAGCTTGTCCTTATTTCTATGAGAATTGCAAGCGTGAAATTAACTTTGAAATTTTAATTTAAGATTTAACGGCAGGGCCCCAAACCCGGGCATTCGTTTGACAAAATTCAATCACGATAGTTTTCAAATTTTCAATAGCGAAATGGTCAAGAGTGGCACATTTTTGGCTATTTTTACACCCTGGTTAGGAGTCAAACACAAGAAATTATAAGGTGAAAATGGCTTCTGGGCTGGAGAATTTAAAATACACACACTGTCCAATGCGGGTAAATGAATTATTACCTTAGAAACGCACGTGGAAAAGATTTGGAAGAAGGGCTGATTTGAACTGACCACCATTGGAAAAATTAATAAAAAATAGTAAACTAAGTGTTGCAACTTGAAGTGCGGACAGCGGTCCTCGCAGCTGTCTAGAGGCTCGAACAAATCGCTAACCACCAAGTTTCATATAGGGGAGGGACACAACGCCGCAACACATTCAATACGCGGCCTATTACATTCAACGCCCCCATAGCTATACAATAGGCCCTATCACAGCTCCGCCAGGCTATACAGTGGCCCTTCATAGCCCCTAAACCATAACTCTCCTTTCCACAGCTATTACATGGCCGCTCCATCAGCTACGCTACCATAGCCCTCCCACCAGCTATACATAGTCTCTCCATAGCATTACATAACCCCCCCCCCTCCCCTCCACGTTGTTATACATAGCCCCTCCACCGCTACTGCATGGCCATCCATGCTAGACATCATAACCTACAGATATGCCTCCATCCCAAGCTCTTTATAGACCTCGGCCCCTCCATTTAGCCGTCTTGTACCCCGCATCCAGCCCTCCATAGCTATTACATAGCTTCCCTCCATATTAGCCTTTTTGCTATACCTCGGACACGCTCCTACACCTATTACAGTGCCCTCCCCCTCCACAGCCTATAAACATGGCCCGCCAGAGCCTATTACATGGTCACCTCCATAGCATCTATACATTAGCCCTCCACAGCTTCATTATACATGGCGCTTCTTCCCCATTAGGCTAGACCATCAGAGCCCCGCCACAGCTATACACGGGCCCTCCACAGCGACACATGGCCTTTTTCCACACCTATTACATTAGCCCCCACAGCCTAGACTATGGCCCTCCACACACTCTCATACATTGCCTCCACAGTTTTTACACATTACCACCTCAACACATATTACATTGCCCTCCACAGTTACACATGGGCCCTCCGATAGCTATACATAGCCCTGCCACACACTATACATGCCCTCCATAGCCCAATTACTTAGCCTTCTACCACGCTATACCAATGGCCGCCCCTCCATAGCTATTTTAAAAACCCCCCCATTTTGACCCTTTATGCTGTGTACAAAGCCCTCGCCTCACGGTTTGGGACGTTAAAATTTCAATTATGAAATTCATGTTATTAACTTAGGTCACTGATTTGACACAATTGCTAGCCGGGTTTGGGAATCTGTTTGGCCCTGTGTATCACCACTAATAACTGTCAGCTCTCCCACTTTTTTTGTGTTTTTTTTTTTTGTTACGCCAAACTTCTCAGCGAGTCCGCACAACCCTAAATACCTTTGAAATCTGATTGGCTAATCGTGAGTTCCAGTGGTCCGGATTCATCTCTCATCCGAAAAAACTCGAGTACAGAGTGGCTTCGAAATTTCACAACTTAAGCCAACTTTTTAAGCTTTTTGTTACAATGTGAAATGAAACAACGCAAAATGTAAACAGGCAAACACAGTCGAAACAATTTTGGAACACATGTATTGCGTTATGCCCCACCGAACACGCCATGTGCACCCCAGATTTGAAAAAAAAACTAAACTGGCTTAGTTTACAACAAAATTACACCATTTTGCTGATCATTGTAGGCCGAAAAAGATATTCATTTTCGCGAAGTGTGTAGAATCAATATCAGGCGACCTATACCAACTTACTAATAACACCAAGGAGCACCCTTCATTAACGCCACGGAAACCATTCAAAGAGCGCCAATTTGCATGTTTATAAACTGTTCAATAGCTTGTCAAACGAACAAGCAAGAGCATCTTATCGCACAATCAAGGACGCCCAGTAGGGTGGACATTTAAACACGCGCAAATGACCAATACCTGTCACACACCAGAAGAAAAATCATTACACTTTTTCGACAATCGTGTAAGGGAAAAAGAGATCATTCAATTAGGTCAATTAGCATAGAGGAGGGCACAATCAATGGCGTCAAGAGCACAATCATTTATTGATAAGTTACATTCAATCCCGCGAAAGCGCTAAACATTTGTGTAATCATTGACAAACAATAAGGGGAAACAAAATTTCAAAAATTGTTTCTTAGTTTAAGGCAGTATTAAATCCTTTCGATTCCTTCGTTATTGATGCATCTGGTCAAGTACACGTCTGCATAACACCTGACACCACATGCCCACATTTGGCGACCAAGTGATCGGTACCAAGATTCCTTGTAGTGCTTGACAGTAACAAACTGCGTGCGGGTAGTTAATTTCCCAAGGCAAGGAATTTAGGGTGTGCGGACCCGCTGAGAAGTTGTGCCGGTAAAAAAAAAAAAAAAAAAAAAGTGGGAGACAGATGGACAGTCCATAGTGTGATTACAGGGCCAAAAACAGATTACCCAAAACCCCGGTAGCAATTGGGTCAAAGCAGTGACCTAAGTTACACGTCAATCTGAATTTTCATAATTGAAATTTTTAACGTCCCACTCGAGGCACACGCGAGGTCTCTTTTGCTACAGCTAGTAAAGTGGTCTAGATCGCTGCTCATAGCTTTATGGAGGGCAGCACCCCACACACCTCGTAGTCTGAAGGCTACAGTATTGCTATGTGAGGGGGCATGTATAGGTGTGGAGGGCTATGTATAGCTAGGGTAGGGCCATGTCATGCGTAACTGTCGGAGGCCAATGTATAGGTCCTAGTGGAGGGCTTATGTGTAAACTGTGGAGGCAATGTATAGGTGTGGAGGGCCATGTATAGCTGTGGGGGCAATGTATAGGTGTGGAAGGCCATGTGTAGCTGTGGAGGGCCATGTATAGCTGTGGAGGGCTATGTATAGCTATGGAGGGCCATGTATAGCTGTGGAGGGCTATGTATAGCTATGGAGGGCCATGTATAGCTATGGAGGGCCATGTATAGCTGTGGAGGGCAATGTATAGGTGTGGAGGGCCATGTATAGCTATGGAGGGCTATGTATAGCTATGGAGGGCTATGTACAGCTATGGAGGGCCATGTATAGCTATGGAGGGCTATGTATAGCTATGGATGGCCATGCATAGCTGTGGAGGGCTATGTATAGCTATGGAGGACTATGTATAGCTGTGGAGGGCTATGTATAGCTATGGAGGACCATGTATAGCTGTGGAGAGTTATGTTTAGCTATGAAGGGCCATGTATAGCTGTAGAGGGCCATGTATAGCTATGGAGGGCTATGTATAGCCGCGTATTGATGTGTGCGGCTGTGTCCCTCCCTATATGACTTGGTTGGTACGATTTCGAGCCTAGACTGCGGACCGCTGTCGCACTTCAGTTCAACACTTAGTTTAATAATTTTATTAATTTGTTCAAAGCGGTTGTTCCAGTTTCCAGCTTCCCCTCTCTCCAAATTTCTTTTCACACCGTGCGTTTCTAAGGTAATAATTTCAGTTACCGCATTTTTGGGACAGCGTGCGGATTTTAAATTTCTCGCCCAAGCCATCTTCCTTATTTCGTTGTTTGACTCCACGGGTGTTAGCCATGTTGCCACTCTTACCATTTTCGCTATGAAATTTGAAAACTTATTTCACTGTATTGAATTTTGTCCAAGATTGCCAGGTTTTTTGGCGCCTCCGTGTGAAACGTCTTGATAAATGTAACTATTTCTGCTGTATTGTCCACGCTTGACCAATTCTTATGGCGGAACTATGATCAGCTCTCCTGAGTTGAAACTTCCTTAACTAATTTTGTCATTTTTAATAAAAGGGGCCTAATAGCATCCCAGTTCTACATGTTTTGAAAAGGCTTAGCTAAACTTTCAAAAATTCGTTTTCGTTTTTTTGCAACCCGTGTCAATTCTTCTCCATCCTTCAAACCATCCCTAGTGTTCCTTTATGTTTTATGTTATATCTTTTGATGTTTTTCTATCTTTATTAAACTCGTTTTTATTGTTTTTTTAGTAAGTTTGGCCTTCAATTTACAACGATTATTTTTGCGATGTTCAAAAAATAACTAAAGGTATGTATGTATGTATGTATGTATGTATGTATGTATGTATGTATGTATGTATGTATGTATGTATGTATGTATGTATGTATGTATGTATGTATGTATGTATGTACTTGCTTTTATTGTTTTTTTGTTTTTTTATAAGGGCCTTTACTTATAATATTTCGAAGAGACGCGGCCCCTTATAGCAGTATCAATTTATTTATTCTGCATACATGAAAATGAGAACAAGACTTCCCAAAGCAGGTTTATAAAAGGGGTACCTTCTCTGCCAAAATGGTATATAAAAGGGTAAGGGGTTAGACCTCGGGGCGGAGCCTCCACATATTAAACTTTGTTAAGTGCCCCCCCCCCCCCCCCTCCGGGATTCCCAGTAGCTTACAGCCAATTATGCCTTGTTATGCCGTTTGCTGCAAAATTACTTCACATAGCTTCACAAGAGTCAGTGGAAAGACGCTAAACGGGATCTGAGGCTTTCTAAGGCCCTATTCACAAGCAAGTAGGTTCCCTCTCAAGAGGGTTAAAGATAGCCCGCCTTTACAATCGAAATGTTTCAGGTAGGGTTGCCCTACTACCTGTACTCAGGGCGGTCAGTTTCAATAAAGGCCAACAAAACGAGGAAGCCGTTTCCCAGAAACATTAAACATTCATGGCGCGCGAATGTTTCCCGAATGTTTCCCAGTTTCCCGTGCGGGAAACCAAGAAAAATTAGGGGAAAATTTCCGGCCCTTGGGGAAACATAGTTCCCAGTGTCAGTTCTTGTTTTCAAGATGCAAATTATGCTTACGCAACACGGCAGGGAATTTTCACGAAAATCCGAGCATGCGAGCACTTGCAACAATTTTTCGAGAACGATCAAGCAAGCACTGATCTAATTATTGCGAGCAATTCGAACAAAGACCAAATTTTGCGAGCACTTTCAAATTGGATGGGACCATTTGATACCCCTGAATAGGACAGCGCGTGCCTTAAAAATTCTCGCTCATTTCATTTTTCCTTTTTGTCGGGTATCCTCACGCCTTTACCGATGTGGCACAGCCGCGTTTTCGGCCTCTTAATCCTAAACTACTGGGTTTAATTAAGGAAGCCAGTTTTGGCCAGATGTCAATTTTAAAAGTGTTTTACGCGAAAAACTCTATAGAATTCGATTTTTGTGTCAGACAGAGGTTAAGGTCCATGTCATTTTACTTTCTTGTTGCGTCTTGTCACTGATAAGTTTGACTTGTGCCTTTGAACCTACTGAAGAATTGCTGAAAGGAATATCCCCGCTATGTGCAGTCTCGTCGACAGAGCCTTTTTTTTCCTCGTGAAAGACCGCATATATTTTTTATCGTGCATAGATACTAAACGTCTTGCAAAAATCTTTGATCTTTGCTAGGTGGACCATGCGAGTCTAATACTTGTGGCGACACCACGTCACGGCTCCATATCCCGTTTTTGCGTGCTTTTCAGCACGGGAAAGTCAACATGTAAAGTGACGTAAAGCGAGAGGAAAAATGCATGAGTATATTTAGAAACTAACGCCAAAGAGAATTTAAAAGAGGCAGTCAGTGATCTCGGGGAGTAATACTTTGTCTGTTATGTAAATGATGCAATGAAAACTCGAATGCGCTGATTTGATAACTTACAAAACCCATTATTAATTATTTGCCTTGCACGAGAAATTCATTGAATTGATGATGAAATTCAAAATTAACGAAGCTGTTTCATCAATTTTGTCCTTGCGCACACCTTAGCCAAATTTCATTTTCAAATTTCTCAGCCGACGTTTAGTTCAGTTTGAGTTGTATCAACTTCGCGCTAGGTTTGCCGACTTTTACCAATCCGAGCGAGGCTTTTATAGGATACACAACGAATTTTGTTTAAACATGGAACAAGATCTCCCTTAAACCTGAACAAGTCACCTGAAGCTATGAGACTGAAAACTCCCTTGACAAGATGACATCTTTCCTTCAAACGGCTTGCCGGATTCAAGTATTGCTTGGCTCTTTGCTTCTCACTCGGCTTAGGACATTTCAGAACTGTCCACTTCTAATTATCTTTACTCGAGAACCGACAAACCGGTTAAACGGTGCTAAACGGTGTAATTCGCCTTAATTCCTTCTTCACAGGTGAGACATTTTGATACGGTCACCGTGTTAAAGTATGCAGAGGCAGATAAGAGAGGCAAGCAATGGAAAAAACATTCTTAGAGGTAAGTAAGAGTTTGTCATTCTATATAATCAGCAAATAGATTAAACTGTATGCTAGTATCTTTTCTGGACATTTTACTGATCACATGATAAAGGATAAACAACTTTTTAAGAAAGTAACTCTCGGTGACTTTCGAACTCAACAATAATTCAGAGTCGGCCAGCAAACACTCGATGTTTAATTTATTACAAAAACTTTTTACACCAGTACCGTGGAACAACGATCTGGAAATGATATTAAAATTAACTACTTGAGTTATGTATTGAGTGTATGGAAAGCAGTTACTTTATCCGAGGAGATGACTGGCACATTTACCCCTGCACTATTCGTAAATAAGTTTCATTGTTCGTAAAAACTCTTTGTCAGAAGGCACGAAATAAACGAGGACAACATTTAATTGTGAAACGCTTAAACTTAATCTTCCTTTGTGAGTTATTGACCCAAACGCCTATTTTTCCCTAGATTAGTCCTTGAAGCGCCGATTGCAATATGTACATCGTGTCACATACCGACGTATCCATGTCGCAACAATCTAGTTCATGATCAAAAGACTGGTGCAGTTGTGGCTTATAAGGATCCATCCTATGGAAAAACTGGAGTGGTTCCTGGCCGGAGAAATGTCTCCAAGAGATGAATGCAAGGAAACAGGAAATTTGAGGAAATCTTCAAGTGGGATGGCAAGCAAAAGTCTTTCCTGCAAACAACGCACCCCGACTGCGAACAATTCTGGTAACGATAAGATAAGTAAGTAAGGACATAGGTATCGACTTGCTTCTAGAAAAAATCGGAGAACACCGCTGAAACAGCGCAGTCAAAATTCTAAAAGAATGGAGAAAACGTGATCTGGGTTTTTAGAGAGCTAGTTGAACTTCTCAATAGCTTAGAGAAAAGAAGAAATGTTTACAAAATATCCGACTGTATGACCAACCAAGAATGGATGAGATGAACCTCTATTGCCAGTTTAGTTTAAACAACAATAATGCCAGTTTGTATATGAGTAGTGCAAAACTACGTTAAAATTTGTGGGGTTGTAGTTAAGTTACTAATCATTTTCTTTTGTTGTTTCTTAATAGTTTATTGACTTGTTGTGGATTGTATAAGACAGGAAAAAGCTGCCTCATGCATCCTCCGGACTGACGTTCTCAACGACGTAGCGGCGTGCGATTTCCCGGCCTCAACAAACAAAGAACTTGGCTAATATCCAGCCTTGCTGACTTTACGCTTAGTCGTTAATGAAATGCTATGTTAGACTATACAAAACAATGGGGAATATCTAATTATCTATGGCCGGGTCCTGTAGGACTTCCAGATTTAGAATGACAATGTACTGGAATGTAACCAGGCTCAAAAGTTTAGTTATATATGGTTATAGAGTTCAATAAGGTCTTTGTGTTGCTATCCGGAAGATGTAAGCCTCTGGGCAGAGCTATATCAGCTCGATTCTCTATAAATAAGTATGTTGTTATATAGAGCTATATAGGCCAGTGTGTGGCTATGTCAAGCAATTTAAGGCTGCGGAGTCTTGAAATGGGTGACCAATAGTTCTTTAACTATTTTTTAACTTTTGATTAGGCTTATACCACGTCAATTCCAGACTCGAACGAATCCTCTGAATCCTCCGGACTGTGTCTAAACGCATTGTAGAACTGGAAATGAAGACAGGAACTCACTCGCGGTATAATTCATTATTTACTCGTATGATCTTTTGTGACCTTCGGAAACCGTTGTACATCTCGGGTAAAATTCGAGAACTATGGAATGTTGTCAAACCTTTTCGGTTATCCGACTAATTCGGCAAATCGAGCACTGTCGATGAAGTCAACCTTCGGAAAAAATCAATCCGCTTAGTTTGATCAATCCGCCAGTTCAGTGAAAAGTTAAGAGCATCTTCGGTAATTTTGGATAACCTTCGTTAATATTGAACATTTTTTAACATCTTCGAAAATCCGAATAATTCGGCAAACAGAAAATTTTCGGTAATCTTCAGTAACCTTTGGAAAAAAGGGACTTAAATTTTCGAACATCTTGGGTAATCCAACGATTTTGGCAAGTCGAACGCTGACGACTGTCGCTTTCGAGTGGTATACCATGGAATATCCCCCGAGACACTTATTTTCTTATTATACACACTCGCCCAAGGCTTGTGTTTATACTGAAAAAATTCAAATGCCTCGTGGGATATGATTAAGAAGTCACTATTCCGCCGTTTTCTTACTTTCCAGTGGCAAAATTCGCGTATTATCCATATCATTCGGAGCCCTAATCAAACTCAACCCAAGCAAAAAAGTAGCAGGGCTAAAGCCCTTCCTCTTCCTCGGCGGTCCCTTATTTCATTTGTAGTTTTGTACAGATTTTTCAGTAGCCTGAAATCCCAGTCACGTGCCACCCTCAGCTTAATCCCTAGGCGATTAGGATGAAGGCCGCGGAAGATGACTGATATTTCAGGTCAACCTTTCAGAATCCTCGGAGACCCAGGGGCAGTTCGTTGAGACGACGCAATATTTTCGGTCGAGGTGATATTTTCAGGTGAAAGTTCACTCCTTGATGTAAACTTTTATCCTAAAATATCGCGTCGATTAACTGCCGCGTCGATTAACTGTTCTCCGAAGATGATCTTTCAACTACAGGTTCCAAACACAAGCAGCGGGAAGCTTCTTGAGCTGAATTTACGACAAGTTCCATCTCAGAATCAACATGACGGACAGTGAGCGCTGTCGTGCAACGAATGTGTTAAGAATTTATGTTTGCACAACGGCTGTATTTATTTCATTTTAAAGTAAAACTAGGCCGAAGTATAAGTCCTTCTATTTTATTTTTTGCAAAACAAATCCAGTTTCCTCTACTGAAAAGGGCGAATGACGTCTCCTTGTCTGAAGCCTAAAGACAAAGACTAAAAATAACTTGAAATGTTACTCGCATGCTTAGTGACATTGTTGGAACTGTCTTCTCTCTCTAGAGTCTCAGTAGGCAAGAGCAGCGAGAGCCCAGACTGTATAGTAATCCTCACTGAGTTACAATGTGGTTTTTGTTTGTAAATTTCGGGTCGGTCGGAGCAAACTCTCGCAGAAATACTAAATCTAGTTTTTTTTCCGATAAAGGAGGATTTGGTCAAAGTACTGTTTACGACACAGATAGCATGGACTTTTTACAACAAAGGAAAGAAGGTAAGCTAAGATCTTTGCGTTCTGTTGACTTATGAATTACATTTCTAATGTTTACTTTCATTACGTCATTGATTCTGACGCAGGGGAGGGGTTGGGGGAGAAGCCTTATCGGACGATTTTCTATGTTTAGGGTTGGTCTTGTATTTGTGCTTTAGGTTTTGAAGAGAGATTCCTTATCAGAATATTTGCAACATGTGAACCGTTGACACATAGGGGGAAATCCGTCTTAGATTCAAAATGTCCACTTTGGCTTCTCCTTTATGTCATTTCTCTGTCAGGAGCCAGTACCCCACTTCCTTGGAACCTTTCTAGTGAACTTGCCTGATCTTGGGAAGTTGTTTAATTCACAAAATATTAATTTTATTATTTTCAGTATAAATGCTCCAGACCTGTAAATTAATTATCATACTTTTTCATAGGCATATTTAACTTTCAAGGTTAGTTTTTATAAGATGAGCTGATATGTTACTGACATCAAAGCTTGCCTATGATCAGTAGCAAAGGTGTTTTGAAGTCTTTCTAAAGATCATCTCAACCTTCCTTTTAGTTGGGTTCCAGTTTGCACCGACAAGGACCAACGACCGGAAGCTATGTCAATTGGTTTCAAGTTAAACAACAGAGCTAGAGATGATGCAGTTGTGTGGAGAGGAACTGAGAAAAAAAAATGGTGTTTATTCCTTTTTGCTATTTCTCACACCTTTAGCTGTTTAAGCTTGTTAATCAAAGCTAGGTCTGACTGTCTCTTCATTAGTAAGAAACTTTACTAAAAGCCAAGGAGCTCTGTCACCGTATATTGAGTTATCTTTATTTTGAAATGAAGAAAATTACCTTAGTTAGTTTGAAATGTTGGAAACCTCCAAAAATGCTCTCTAACTGAAAGTGGCTATAATTAGGTTTTGTTGATTGCGAGCAAACAATACTTATTTTCTCTTTTAGGGGCAGTATTGTGTCTGTTGGGTTTATATTACAAACTTTTTTATTCGACACCACAGCTGGTCACCACTATATCTATGTTGTACCAATTTGTAAAATAGTTTTACTAATACTTTTAGGAACCCTCTGCCTTTTCTTGGCTTTTGAATGAAAAGGAAAATGTTCAATATCCACAAAACGTTTTTTACAATTATTTTTAAACAACTTTATTCCAGCACCATGCGCTCTGCAAGGAGCTTTTACTAGTGACTTTTAAAATAGACTGAATTCTGTAGAGTGCTAATAAACAAGCATTTTGATGTTCCTGCAGGCCTCCTTGAGTTCTCAAGTGACAGCTACCGGTATGTTCTTTTTAGCAATGATCAAGCAGATTCTATCAGATGTGTGTTGCGATGACCTGAATTACCAGATTATTGATACACCTCCAGGTAAGACAACAATATAAAATATATTTTTTTTCAGAGGCTTGTGATGTACTGTTCTGTGATGTATGGTACAGTGGCCCAGTTGTTAATGTTCTAATATAGTCCTTGTTCAATCTAGAGACATCTGATGACTTGAGCTCATTGCTGAAGTACAATAGTGCGACATTACAATCCAGATAGAGCAATTCTTGTCTCTACTCCTCAGGTGTGCATTAAATATTTATGATGAACTTTCTATTATTGCTTTTAACGATTCAATTAATAAGCCTTATTTGGATTTCGGAAAGTTGATGTAACTTTGCTTAATTTGTGTATTCTGACTTATACATTGTTGAATTAGCCCGAACAGCATTGAAGAAAGGCCAACCTTTCACAATCAATCAATCCAGATAAAATCGGTTCTAATCATCGTTTGGCCAAAATCTAAGATAAGTTTATTGTCAGGTAAATTAACAAAATTAGCTTCTCAGTTAAATTACCTTGCTCTCCATGAGTTCTCGTAGCTCAGTGGATAAAGCGCCCGCCTGGTGTTCGGGAGGTAATGGGTTCGATTCCTGTCGGGGACTCAGATTTTTCTTTGTCCCACGCTCGTGTCATGTTGAATATTTCATATTTCACAATTAGTTTCCAGTTTTGAAATTTTAATCCTCATTTTTTCCCTTTGTTTTTGAAGAAAAATAGCAGTTTTCCCTAGGCATGGGCGATGTCTCCATCTTTAATTGCTTAATAACAGAAATAGCTCTGCAAAAAAACATACGAGAATGAATTATGTAATACTTAGCATTTTGATGGATTTGTATAACATTTATGTTGTTCCTCAGGGTGTGGCAGTGTCTGAGGTCAGAAGAGAACTAATGTTCTGCAAGAAAACTAAAATCCCAATCCTGGGAGTGGTGGAGAATTTGAGTGGATTTTTCTATCCTCGTTGTAAAGAGTGAGCCTCCTGTACAGATGCTCTTTTGAGGAAACATCTAAGTTATGGCCACTATACAAGTGTTGTGTAATGGGGTAGGGTATGGTTTTTAAGGTTCTCAATCCTTAAATAGGGTGTTTTTTTTTTTACCTTTGTTGACATTAATTCCATTTAAAGTGTGATACTAAGGCAGAGTACCTACCTAAGTTGTGTCAGCCAACAATGCAGAGCGTAAATGCCCTGCTAAACAGAAAATAAGTTCTATCCTCGATGCTTTTAAACTTCTAGCGACACAGGCTTAAGAATAGCTGACTCTTAGGATCGAGAAACGCCAGTCAACGACCCATTTGGCAAATCGCTCATATTTTGCCCAAAGATACCCTTAGGTGACCTAATTCTAAAAATCATATTTAAAGATTCCAGCGAATTTTTATTTTTTAGAAATTCTCGAAAATTTGAAAGCGCGGTCGAAGTGCGGTTTTTCGTGTAATAAAATGACCGACATAAGGTGCGAGGACGAAGCGCTGCTAAGGTCTTAAAATAAATTCAATTGACTTCAAACTTCACACAAATGTGGAACAACCATTCTAATTTATTTTTTGTTTTAAACTAATCTCAGATATGTTTATCTAGTGGTTTTCCGAACCATTTTAAAAACACCTCTCAAGCGTATTAAAAATGGCGGCACAATGTAGGTCATGTTTAACAGCATAAAAGTACATCTGGTACCTCCCTTTTCGATTATTTTACTTTACAGCATTAAAATATCATTATTAAACATATACCATGCCAATTGTCATGCTCGAACTCGCAGTATTTCCCTTTGAGAAAAACGAAAATCTATGTCAATGTGTTGGGCGCAAGTGACACAAGGTTTATACACGAACAAGAGACAAATCAATTTCGATGGCGAAAATAAAAGGTTGTCATTAATTAAAAATCCCGTCAATTCACTGCTATCATAGAAACATACTTTCCACTACATAAAAACTGTTTTTAGACGTTTTAGAAACGCTTTAACTTTGTTTAATTTCGTGTTTGCCGTCATATCTAGTTTGTCATCGCGTATGTTCCTCGTAAACAACACCGTGAATGGTTATCACTACAAACGCAAGAGATTTAATTTCCTGGAAACTTAATGTTTTCTATTTCCCACAGCGCTTTGAGTTCATTAAGACACAATAATGGGTCAACTTGGAATGCTGTCAAGTTAGCATTAAGGACGTTAAAAGCTAAGACTTAAAATTAATCGAGTTGAAATGTCTTGAAGCAAATTAGAATGGTGCCCTTACTGATTCTAATTTGGCAATCAGCCGATCTCGGTTCAAGCTCAAGAATTCGAGAGTTAATCCGGCAATGAATTACCGGTAAAACAACAAAATCAAACCGAGGTCATCAAAAGCGTAAGTTAAAAGTTTGAAATAAATTGCGCCTATGTAAATTGGAAACAAGTGAAAACTGTGAAATGGTCAGACCAAAACAAATAAACAAAATGTTTTAAAAATGTGATTAATTTCATCCGAAAATGTTACAGGAAACATACCTAAAAGCCATTGATTCCCCTCAATACCACTCCACATTGTATTAAAGAGCCTAAGACTTCTGCTGTAAGAAACGGGACACATGAGTCTGTTTTTAAAATATCGGCAACCGTCCTGCGTCGCTGATATTCGAGACTCGGTAAAAGTGTAACACAACCGTATGACCAGCCCAGTCACGCTTTCACTACTCTTGCGCAAATGATCAAACATTTCACGATTTACATAAACCGATTAAAAGTTTAAAGCAGTGACAGTAGATTTTTAAAGTTGCACTGGCCAGGAACAATTATTTCTTGTTCTTGAATGGCTTTTAGCTGTAGCTACAGGGGGGAGGGGATACTCCCGGAAATTTCAGATATCGGTGTGCCGTGTAGGACTACCTGGTCTCTCGTAACGCCAACATTGAAACAGCAGATGACTCTCGAAGTATCACTCGGTTCCGCTGAGTCAATTACCTGTTGGTGCGCGTATTGCATTGATCATGCTACCTCGTTCCCGGGGTTTACCCTTTTTCCTCCCCATTTTCAAAGGGCAAATTGTTAACCGTGGATAAGTAGAAAAACAGTTAAACCGGAAAAGCGTTTTGAACATATTTAGCGTTTACTAACACGCAATTGAACTGGTTATAATGCTTATCGTATCTGATAGAATCTCGAGTTTTTCCATACACACGGGGTTCACAGTGCATACTACTATACAATGCACTGGTAATGCCATATTTAATTACTGTGTGCAGTATGGGGTAATATCAATAAGGACTAGCAGACAAACTTCAAAAGCTGCAAGAATAGGGCTGCTAGAATTCTCACCTATTCTAACTATGATGTTCGCTCAAGTGTTTTGTTGGATGAGCTTGGCTGGAAAGGCTAGAATATGTAAGACTTAAACAGTTGGCTGTGAAAATGTATAAAATCCATAATAATCTTTCCCCAGCGTATCTGAGGGGGATCTTTACCAACACCTCAAATGTACATTCACACAATCTCAGAAATTCTGAGATGAATTATTTATGTCCCCAGACCCAGAACTGAGTCTGCAAAAGGGAGCCTACACTACAGAGGATCTGTTCTGTGGAACAAGATTCCCTCAGAGATTAGAAAACTGTCTAGTTTAAATGTTTTTAAAACTTCATTTCATGGGAAAGATTTTTTTCTAATACACCTTGACCCCTTGTAACTCTTATCATTCATAATGTAAGTTTTGTATTTTTAACATTATAGTCAGTAGTTCCTTAATTAGAGTATTTTAGTCTAGTTTTAAACACGATTCCTAGGAAGACCATGTAAAGTGATATGATTTCGTGTATAAATAAAGATTGATGATGATGATGAATAAATTACGCTGGGATGCAAATGAAGCAGTGGGACTTTCAAAACAAAGGAAAGTCGGGCTGGACTGGCAGCATCGTTCTCTGAAGGACACTTCAGGTCATTTTCTAAAAAAATTAGAAACACTGCGACCACAACATAGGGGCCATTATCAACGTTTGTTACCATGGAAGCGTCTGCTGATGTTTCCATGGATAGTGGCTATGCAGCAGGAGTGTATAATTGTCCTCAAAGCGGCTGCATTCGTGTCTTTCAGAGGCTGTCTACTTTAGAGAGGCACTTGTCTCTGGAGAACTGAAAGCGGTTTCCTAACGGTAAGCGCACTAGTCGCTGGAGCGCAGTCGAGTGGTCCGGGCTTGAGCCCAGGCCAGGGACACTGTATTGTGTTCAAAGTGACTCTGCACCCAGGAGTCTAAATGGGTACCGGCGAATTGTTGGGGAAACCTAACAAATTGGAGGGAAGTGACTAGCGTCCCATCCAGAGGGGGTAGAAATACTCCTAGCAGCTTCATGCTACAGAAACCGGGATAAGCTCTGGGCACTATGAGCCGGTCGACTCCAAGGCCTCACTATTTTCTTTTTGAGGGGGGGGGGGGATCGTAATATTTTTGTAGAGAAGGAGAGAGAGGAGGAGGAGGAAGATGCTTTGGAGGAAAAACCGTAATGGCCGAATTCGCTGCAGTGATCATTCTACCTTTATCAGCTTAAAGATAGATGCTCTAATGTAATTGGTTTCTGACACTGCCCGCAGATGCAGCGCAGCCTCGCCTTCAGAAACTCATAACTCTGTAACATGTGAAAACATGTAATAGATCTCGCGGACTGCGAATTTTTTTGAAAAATAGTTGTCCATAAAGAAGCAGATGACTTATTTATGATCCACTTATACTGCATTTTATTTAAAAAATATAATAGAATGAACTAATCATCTTCCACACATCCCTTACCCACTCCTCAAAGACAAAAAAAATCGGCGGTGGGGGTTGCGTGACATTTTTCTCGGTGCTCAAATGTCAACTTCACAAAAACACTTTTCATGAAAATATGTATCTAGAAATTACTCCCAGTAAATGGCTCAGGAATTGCTCCCTTGTATTGTGGCCGTTTACCAGTAAGGTATATGGACGGCATTTGGGTATGTCTCTTGTTATTCTAAGGCCAGTAGTTATAGTGCGTAATGAATCATTATGAATATTGTGAAGTTGTTTGCGGTCGAACAATTTTGCCATATCATGTTTTCCATACACAATTATTTTTCGAGGAGGTTGTTGTAGGAAAGGCGTATCTACAATCTAACACCACTCTTTTGAGCATCAGCTACAGTTAAGGTAGAAGTATAGTGTCATTGTACATCGTCAAGCATTCCACCATAGCCACATACCGACTAACACGACGAACCGTATACGATAGTCATAAAACGATGAACAGTTCACACGATTTCTTGTTCGCAATTAACTTCAGGTAGTTCAAACCTCTTTTGTGAACTGCTTTAGAGTTACACGGTCTTTCGTTTATTCCTTAATTGTATAAATAGATAAAATGCAGGGTGTTAAGAAGGCTGAGATAAAGGGAGTTTGCGTTTGAAATGTTTGGCGCTAACTTGTCGATTGATTTGCATAAGCGCTCGCGAATTTCAGTTGATGATACTGCCTCAGTAGAGGAATTTGGAGCTTGAAATTTGACTTTCAGTTGATCACACTGGTAACTACAGTCAAAAGGATATTTCCCAAGGCCTAACTTTTGTAATCAAACTGATTAATTTAGATTGTTAACTCATTTCGCGAATATATCATGTGTCATTTGAGCTGAGTATGTTACATAGATTTTCGAATTTCTCAGAGGGAAATAATGGGAGTTCGAGCATGAAACTTGGCATGGTATATGTTTAATAATGATATTGTAAGGCTGTAAAGTAAAATAATCGAAAAGCGAGGTACCAGATGTACTTTTTTGCTGTTAAACATGACCTATATTTTGCCGCCATTTTTAACACGCTTGAGAGGTGTTTTTAAAATGGTTCGGAAAACCACTAGATAAACATATCTGAGATTAGTTTAAAACGAAAAATATATTAGGAAGGTTGTTCCACATTTGTGTGAAGTTTGAAGTCAATTGAATTTATTTTAAGACCTTAGCAGCGCCTATTCTGGCAAGGAGAGGAAATAAACAGAATTGCAGAAGGCAAGACATTTTAGAAGGCATTTCGACATTGTGTATTAAATTGAGCATCATCCGTTCCGTGTTACGTCATCGAACCAACGAGTTCACTGTTCACTCAGCCTGCCAATCGAACCAACGAGTATCAGAACCGAACCTGCTGTTCATCTGGCCTACGTGCCTGACGCTTAGTCTAAACAAGAAGTTTGAAGCAACTTTGACACAAGATATGATATGCATGATTGCATCAGTGTATTCACAACTCAAGGAGTCCATCACGGAAAACATGTACATCGACACCAATCATTTCAAAAATTGGCTCAAGTACTTGCTGGTTTGTAATTGAAGACATTTAAGCCTCGAGAGTTTTACTCTATTGAAATTTTCCGTAGTTCATTCAATCCATGAGTCGACAATCATGCTACGTGATGTGTAAAGTTTTGTGTATTCTGCTGACATATATTGAGCTTACCTGTTTACCAGAACGCACGTGTAAATAGTGTTTGCGAGAAGGTTTATTCCATTCGGTGTTTATTTATTTTCAGTGTTCTCACCGTTAACATTTATAAATACAAAGGGAAATAAATGTTAAGAAGAATTCCTCATGCTTCTGATGGATCGAAACTTTTATCCTTTCGCTATTTGAATAAACGAGCGCACATCGATCAATGGGAATATACCAGTTGCGTTACGGCGCGTTACGTTTTGCTCTCACACAACAGAGCCTACTTTAGTTCTTCTCTCATACAAAAAAACTTCTTATAATATAACAGACAATCAGTATTTTAGCCTCTTAATGTTTTGGCAGATTCTTTACGTTCATTGACGGCAATACAGCTGTTCGCAATATTTTAGGCTTCAAATAATTAAAACGTTGCGTTACCATGCATGCATGTCTTGAGATCTTCTAGAAGTTCTGGCGATCTCAACGTAAGAGACATGGTCTAAAAACAGATTCCAATTTTCACGTTGCAAGATTACTTCTGCCAGTTTTGATGCCATTTCTTAACACCATGCACACTCTCGTTCCGTCTTGTAGATCACCTGGAAAGAAGAAATAGGAGCCGGGGAATTGAAGGAGACTCTGCTTACACAGTAATTTTCCGCCGGCCTAAGCTATTTTCAACTACAAGCACAGTGACAGTTTCTTCAACACCGTTTCCTCGGTGATTTTTATGGCTGATCAGGAGCCATAATCATAGCTCCTGGGCTGATCTAACTGATTAATTGAGGCACTTTACTTGATTTCAGAATTCTTTCCAATGCTACGCTATCTAGGCCAAGCCCGGCTAGCATCCCACGGAATCGCCTTTTGGCGTCTTGTTGTTCATTGTTCAAACGTTAGGTTGGGCAAATGTAACAGACTTGGGTTCAGGCTCGGGCGCAAGTTACATCTTTACACATTTCAATTCCCTTTCCTGTAGCTATACAGTATGCGCCACTTGGCTCAAAACCACTCTCCAGTTTGTTCGTGAACTCGTATTATAATTTATATAGCACAATTACACACAAACAAGCCTAAACGACCTAAAAACGCATCATTCATAGCCCGATGAAGCCACCAGTGAAGGCTCTTTTTGCTATCGGCACATCCTTACGCCGAAGACAGCTTTTAGACATTACTTTGGGGATAGTACGAAACCCAAGCGGAGTCTGTTGCATTTGCACAGTGTAATTAAGGCTCAAAATTTCACCGACTCCGACTGAGAGGTCCATTTAATAGACAACCCACAAGTGACATTTTATCTCTTGTTTTTACTGGCTATTTTGGTGGTGACCTGTAGAGTGCGTCCGTTGGGGTAGTCCATGGACCGGTTCATACTATGGGTCCATGGAGTGGGAGTCAGCGTTTTCAGGTTACCCGCACAACACAACTCCAAATCAAAAAAGGACAAGACGCTTTAGGAAGCATAACTGAGTTGCGTTTATGATATGACAGTAAATATTTCAGAATTTGAATAAGGAAATGGTGAATTGTATATGGTGCGAGGAAACCAGAATAATACAATGGTATATCTTAGGTTCAGTTAAATAATGGTACAGATGATGTAACACACAGCGAAATTTCTGCAAAATAGAAGATGGAAAAATATGAAAGATCAAGGAAAAGCTGAAGGTTTATAGTGAGTATTGATGGAGCAGTTACCTTTCTCATACTCATACTCGTTGTTTAGGCAAAATGACTGCCTCTATTGTAAATGTGGAATTTTAAGGCATATAACGATTCATAAGAGTTTGCCTACAATTACAAATGGGATGCTATTCCCTCACAGGGTTACCTCCAGCAGTAAAGTTTGCACTTTAGCCGGCTAACAGCAACATATTTAGAAGAAATAAACTGATGATATCGAGATCTCAGTTGTTTTTCTGATTTTTAATGTAACTTTCTTCAATAAGGGTCAACTGTGTAGCTTTCTTCGCACTGCATATCATCGCCACTAACAATATCGTTTCTCATTTCGAATCATAAATTTCACGGGCACGGTGGATGTCGTATTTCGCATTAGTGACAATTCCTTTGCTAAGTTCCACAACTATGACTGTAAACAGTGCCCTAAATTATACTAGGCTTCGAACAAGTTCAAAATACAACCAATAACATTCAAAACACAAGACAAAGCTGCAAACTACCAGAGAAAACATTTAAAAACTCACTTCAACTCAGTGTTCCTATCATGTTTTTATTTTAGTTTATTCGGAAAGGTATCGTTGCTTATATCAGGCAATGGATTGAAATAATCACTGAATATCTCCAATTCCACTTTTGTTGAATTCATCTGTGCAGCTAAATAGCCTCCGATAAAATCACTCGGAAGGTTTCACTCTAAGATATACGGAGCAAACAGAAGTGACAGAAAAGAGTTTGACCCCTATAGACCTCTAAACCATAATCACTCTTTTGGAACCAACGAACAAAAAGTGCCATCAGACGGGGGAAGGGTTGGTGGACTGGATCGTCCTTATTCCACGTTCACCTTGGTGATCAATATCGATCTTGCTGAGAAAGGAAACAGCTCGTCATAATTATGCGTTGAATATATTTCTAAGTATTACATTGCCTATTTCCTGAATCTAAAAAGGAGACTATTTCCGCAGAGTTCCTGTTCAAGTGAATTGGTCATAACAATGCGTGACTCTCCTGACATGGAAAAAGAGAGTTGAAATCAGCAACTCTTGAGTCGAAAGATCTAGTTTTTGGCGCAATTTAACAGCCGGTCTTTCAATAGAAGCGTCATGGAGAGTAGTAAGCGTTTCTCAAAAGTTAGTTAGCAGTGGCGGGTCTAGGGGAGTGCACCCCCCCTCCCCCCTTATTTTAGGTCAAAAAAGAAGAAATGACGGAACGGAAAAAAGCCAGCAGGATCCGCCACTGGGTAAGTTTAGATTTGGATCAGTTTTATGAAGAACTGCACACTACTTGTGGTTTACGATTTGGTGGCTGAGCTCTCTGTCCTTCACGGCCTCTTCAGCAAAAGAAAAGAACAAGATGGAAACAGGGAGAGCTGAGAAGAAAGCGAACAAACACCCCTGGCTTTAGGCTGTTTGAGATGCTCCTATTAGCTGGTTTGTGGGATTCGTTTTGATATCCACTTCGTTTTAAATCCACGAATTGCGTGTCTAAGGCTGAACTTGAACCCATAAATGGCTTTTTAAAACTGAATGATCTCTGTCGTTATTTGGTAAAATAAACTTAACTGAACAGAAGAATGAGGCTTAAAGGAAAAAGACAGTACGTACGTATTTAAAATTAACTGCAATAATAACATGTTCGGATCAGGCGACAACTAAATAGGACAATTTTAATATATTAGATTTCTTACTTAGGTCCGAGGCTAATTAAGGGAATGATTAACAAATAAAGAAGCCTCTACTCGGCTTAGCTTTGTTCTGTTGTAAAGCAAGCAGAAAACGGTAAGAAGTGTAAGGAAAAACACGAGACGCAGTCGAGTGTTGTGGCCAACTTCTTGACTCCTCTACCGCTTCCTGGGTGCTTTACAACCGAACAGAGCACATTCGAGGTTTCTTTACTGATTTCTTTTGGGATAAAGAAGTATTCCAGTGGATATTACGAAAGAAAGAGCTTAAAGCTTGCGGATGAAAATGCGAAATGCTGAGTCTCATCTGAAAGAAGCTGCAGTACGCCTTGCAGTCGTTTGCAGTAAGATTTCCCGAATTAGCGCCAAAGCTGAAATGACTAAACTCCTCCCACTTGTTCTATACTGAGCAAAAGAACAAGCTATCATCTGATCCCTTGTCAGGTGAGCGATGATACAAAATTGTTGAGGTTCAACTCGTTGAGATGACCGAAGACCGCCACTAAGCAAGCAAGCAAGCAAACGTTACTACACTACATGTAAGTTTTACTAAAATACTAAAGCTTCTCATAATAAACAGAGATGCAGCTCAATTGGAGTTTTTTGTCGTTATTTTACTTCTTATGTATTATTTCTGATTTTGTAATATAGTAAGCACTTAACGACTGGCCACAAGGGAAACCAACCTCACTGTTTCTTGCTGGACCTAGTCTTCTTCGCAGCCTAATAACGGCCACGAAGGAGACTACACGAGACCAGTCATGAAGTGTTTTGTTGTAGCTCCCAACTCAAAACTACAAAAACTGCGAAGAAATCGTTTGTTTTACACCGGCCAGCTCACAAATTTGCCGCGGTTTCAAGGAGCACGAGCGGATCACGTGCAAGTCGAAAGTTCATGTTATTGTTTCGCTACTGTAGCAAAAATTTGAAAGCCAGCTAACGTCATCAATCCGTGCTCTGCTGAAGCACGCTGTTTCAGTCAATCACAGCCCGCGTTGTATGGAAACTTTATTATAAAACAAAGCAGTCCGCATTCGGGATAAGGGATGAATAATTGATTATTTGTTTCCTTTTTCCTTAAGCATCGAAATTGACTTGATAACTTCAAACATAACATTTTTGGATGAAAATTCCTTTCGGGTGTGTGCTTTTCTCGCAAGTTTCTCATTTTCACACAGTTTAAAGCACACTGATTGGACAAGCGATATATTTCTTTTGTTCAAAGAATATTTCTCATGGTTGGAACGAATTTTAATGTAGGTATATAAAGAAGTGTAGAATGACACACCCATTTTAGCGTTGGCCGCCGTTGCATTGAAGGAAAGAGCGAAGACATCTTAGTCTATGTGCTTTCTTCCGGTAAGTCCATATTTTCGCTAGTTACGTGCCTTCATTTAACTAGATATATCTCTGGTCTTTCAATTTAATAATTTAATGCTGTAATAAAACTTGGAGCGATTGCAGAATACCCGGCCCAGCCATTTACCTGTGTCGGTGTGCTTTGAAGAACGAGGTATATAACAATAGCTGCTATTCTTATTCAATGAGATGCAAATGGCTGGGCCGGGTATTCTGCAATTTAGCCTAAAACTTTCCCCAGTGCTGTGAAAGCTTCGAGGCGCGTGTGTTCTTCGGTGAGACCAAAGACGAAAAATATAAGCGAAGTTGAAATAACGAAAAGCGAATATTTTCATTATGGGTGAACGACCACTGATCGGTTAAAATGTTTTTTAGAACTTGATCAGGATCTGCTAGGTGCCAGGGTGCCGTTTGACTTTGTCATTCGGAAGTTGTTTCGTCCCCTCGGAGCGCTACCTTGTACATTCTTTCAAACTCTGATAAAAAAAAGAAAATTCCCACAGCATTTGCCTTTGTTCTAACATGAGGAGAGCAGTAATGTAGTCTATTTCAAACAGATAACTAGTCTTCAGCCCGTTCCCACTGCAGTGCACCACTTTGTCGGTAGTTGTTTAAAAGCTTTATTCCACCTGACATTTTGAGGGAGGTTCTGAATAAGCGCAAGGCCGATAGACATCTGTCAACTGATACTAATGCTCGATCAAGTCAGTTTTGCCTAGTAAGTTAATTAACGTGCAAAAAACCTTAACTATGGCTATCTTGTTTTTTTTCACAAGTGTGAACAAAGGCAGCGAACCTTTATCTAAAGGAATTCCATTGAAGTGACAGGCGCCAAACACCATAAAGTGTAGTACAATCAACAATGGACTCCTCGCAAGTTTGAAGTTGGCAACGAAAGATAAGTGAAACACAGTTGTCGCCAGATTTGATTTAATATAATCTATAATCGATATCTGCGTTTCTTTGAACGTTTGCAGATAAGCCTAACTCAGAAAAGAATAGAAAGCCTTTATTTCAACACATTAACTTTGAGGCTTTCAGACGTAATGTTAGAACCGGTTTGCAAGTTAACAAAGAATGTGATAGATTTCAAAATAAGTGGATGAACGTTTCGTAATTTTCATGGACGAGTCTTCACCATGGACATCGTGTTTAGACGTATTTTTGCTTAAAATATCTACAAACAAAAGTACCACGTTTTATTTATTTCCTACGATAAAAGTTGTCCCATTCTCTGTGGTTCTAGGGCTGAAAAAAATCAATTAAAACTTTATCTCTATCTTTCAAATTCAGGAAACCGAATATTGATCAGAGTCGAAGCTCTTGGGTCATGTTGCAGCACTTGAAAAGTCTCGCATGAATGGCTTGAAAACCTTTCAAAGGACAATAGAAAAACAGAAACAACCCCCCCCCCCCCCCCCCCCCCGCTCTTTGCCCAAAAACAATAGCTGCTGTAATTACAAGTTTACGAGAGCTGCCACAATGCGATGCTCTTACGATTTGGTAGCACTAAGTTTGACTGTATTTTTTCTTTATATAATCCATTGTAGAATGTTTCAGTTTATGGCCTAAGCTAACTGACTAGCGGTAGCTGTGTTAAAGGGCCATTGTCACGATAAAGCGCATGTGCGGTCTTGATTGACCCCAATTTTTTTAAACCAATAGAAACCGTAATACTATCACGAGCGCCACAAATTTGCGGCGGGTCAGCTTAGAGTTGCACGTGCCTTTCGAAGATCTCTTTATCCGCCGGCTTTTGGCCTTTTGTTTGTAAAGAATATTTATCATGTTTATGTTGTGTGAAGGCCGTGTCCGTTGATTACAAGCACATACGCTTTACTTTCTTCCAACTTGCATGCATATCTGCAGCTATATATACAAAGTTTCCGATTTTCGTCCTTACATCTTTTCTTTGCTTTTCTTTTTTTCGAACAGGACGGCTACTAGGTGAAAGTAGCTTTCGTCTCTAGCTGCTTCGAAAACCCTCTCGAGGACATTGTCTTTCTCGACGGCATTCAACTCAAAACACAAAATATGACTTTTAAATCTTTCATGGATGACTAAACAGTTCTCTAATATCGGTATTACTATTTTCACACGCCTCACAAGGCCGATGGAGGAGGATTTTTTCACAAATAACAACTTTGAAAACTGTTCCGTCGGATGAGAAATCAAATTGGTGCACATGCGCAGAAGGTTGTCAAATGCCCTTTAAGTTTAATATGGCCATAGTTCAATAAGAAAATTGCGAATGGCTCGCAAAGATTCACCGACCTGGAAAAGACTGTAAGCTCGTTAGGCTTGGTACATTGTTATTTGTTTGCCACAAAAATCAGTTTTGCTTTTCAAACGAATGGTTTTTTAGTTAGAAAAATTAAGAGTGCGTCCATGAGAAAACCAGGCTGGAGGTGATACAACTCATATCGCCAATCTTGCTCAAACTTGGCACAAATGTGGAATTTGGGGAGTGGATAATTATGTCAAAATAGTAGGTCAAAATATTTTATTCTCTTCAAGTTTGGGGGGCCCATGCAGAAATGACAATTTCACACTAATTTATGGATATTTGATCAGCGATCTTTGGTTTGGTAATTCTACAACAGAAAAAGCCATGTGGAGCACAAGTTTCTTTGGATCATGTTCTACAGCTATCAGTCTAATAGTTTAGCTACTCATTTCAACTGCTAGGGTAGTTTGATTTCTCTACATGGTTTCATCTTCAGTGAAGTGCACATTTCGTAGTTCTGTGAATAGCCTTTAGTATATGGCAAATATCTGCAATAGGCAAAACCTCATATACAATATTCTAACATGCCTGGATAGAGAGAGCAATCGATAAAGTTCTCAAAAATTCCATAAAATGTTCGGGGAGGTCAATATTTTTTCTGTGCTGGGGTACTATTTACATAAGACTTAACAATTTATGGCCATTTCAATAACATCCACTAAACTACAACAGCCATTTCCTTCTTAACCTAAGTCGAGATCAACAAGAAATATCAAGTTAAGCATTTTCCTATCGATTACGAGTAAAAAATCGTTGAAAAGAAGCGCTTGAGACGCTTGTTTAAAGTTGCTCAAAAGAGTTTCCAGCAGTTAGTTTCTATTGGTCTTTACAACCACTCTTTATCACTTAATGCTGCAATCAGGGTATCAAAAAACTGCTCAACTATTGGTGAACACGTTGTTGTTCTTTTCATTACATAATAGGTTACCATAGCAACAGTATGACCCACTAAACACACCCTTAATTATAGCTTTAGAGGCGTATAATTCAAAAACGGCACGGTGAAATTTTATATTATTAACATTTCATAAGCATGATTAGGCGCAGCTTTTGGCAAAGTTTAAAAAAATCTAAAATTAAAAATCTGTAGGTGGCGTTCAGAGTCACCTTAAATGGATTTTCAACTTGGTTAAACTCTTGCACAGATTCGTAGATGGATAAAAAAGAGCGAAAATTTTTTAAATAAAACTGCTATGACTTAAGTCAGGTCAGTGCAGAAAACGTTTTTTTTTTCGCAATTTGCGGTTAGTTTTCTCACTAAGAACAAATTTTTTTTTATCTTATGTACTTGATACAATGGGGAGCTTAAACAATAGACGACTACGGTGCCGAGGACGATGCCAAGTAAAAAATGAATTTTAATTTGTTTCTGTAGCATAAAGCGACTGGGAGTATTTCTACTCCCCCCTGGATGGGATGCTAGTCTAGGTTCGCAGGGTTACCCCCAACATTAAATTTGCCGGTACCCATTTATACACCTGGGTGGAGAGAGGCACCGTGGGAGTAAAGTGTCTTGCCCAAGAACACAACACAATGTCCCAGGCCAGGGAACGAACCCGGAGCGCTCGCTCCAGAGTCGAGCGCGCTAACCATGAGGCCACCGCGCCTCCCAAAAAAAACCTCAGAAGGAAAGAGTTTAATTTTGGAATATGATGCGTTAGATAAAAACCATGAATTCTCTTACCAGGTATATAGGGTGTTTATTTCTTTTAATTTAAACAATGCAACTTTATTTACAACTCCAACACTTACAATACTTACAGTACTAATATTACACTAACATTTACACTTACAATATACTTACTAATTTACTTGCACTACTTATACATGTACTACTTTACAATACGATTTTAAAAACGA